>LLKJ01000478.1:0-41053 GCA_002242865.1 Clarireedia sp. CPB17
CCTCCACCCTCTCCTCCACCTCCCCCCTCTCCCCCGAACGCATCAACTCCAGCATGTCCACCCCCAACGAAACCCTCGACGCCCTGGCCATCTACGCCACAGCCGCAAACAGCACCGCGCTCGCGCTAGCCGAAGAAGCGAAGCGCCGGATACAGGAGACGCGGACGGAGTGGACGGGCATGGGGGTGGAGTGGCTGAGGAGTTTGCTGGGGAAGCGGGAATGGAGACTACCTTGCGTGGATGTGTATGTTAGGTTGTAAGAAGATGGGATTCTCCTCTCCACGCGGAGTTATTAGAAGGAGGAATAATCGCCAACTGCAGATTTACCAGCGCGGGAGATAGAGGGTAAATTGTGTATACATGTATTAGTCTGATATGAGGGAGGCTCGATTGGTTGGTGCTTGGGGGATGTATCTACTTGGGTATGATATCGGATGCATAGGTGCAGGCGTTTAGCGTTTGGGGTCCATCAGTATATAGGAAGGGGTTTTGGTACCGCTTACAATATTAACCAGCGCAGAGCGAAGAGTGCCCTTGCGACGTGAGTTGAAGTGAAGTGTTACGTGAGGCGCTGTGCCGGCAGACATGGCCAGGCGCACAGAAGCCTCTCTCATATCATCAAGCGTCTACATCTAGAAATTTTTGTCCAGCAAGCACAAGTAGTCTCACAAAGTATGACCAAGCGTTCCCAGAAACAGGATATATATTGCTAGTCATGTCTAGTCATGCTATAGCATACCACACACGACATATGCAGATGTCCTCCCCCTTCTAGCTGGGCACATAGCTCCACGTATGCCGAACCATCTCATCTCTGAGATTCATAAGAGGCCATCCATCGTGGCTCACATCCGTCCGTACCTCCACAATATTAACCAGACCAATTCCCACCGAGCAAGCAAGACAGAGTCGCTTTTATTGCGACCATTCCGTCCGATCCCGGCCAGCCCAGCCCAAATCAAATCCACCCCTGTGTCCCCAAAACGCCATTCCTATGCAATGTGTATGTACACAAAAAAGCAGTCCCTTCGTTTCCTCCCCTCCCTGCCAGGAGAGACAGATGCAGGTTGTGTACGCCACCAACCCTACCCGGCTCTTTCGAATATAAATAAAATAAATAACGAGAAAAGAGGCGAATCCAAGGACGCCTATTAAATGCCGCGTGCGTGAATTTTGTGCTGGATACTATGCTCAAAGGGTATCATTATGTGCCTTCTTTCGTTTCTATCTCCACCCCGCTTTCTTCTTTCTCTTTCTGGAATTGTGTCAGGTCTGTTCTCATAATACGTTGAGGAGGTTTCGTAGACCGGCTTTGGGTTTCCTCGACGATTGGATGCTGCGGGGCATGTGTGGATGGGTGACGATCTGGTTTTTTGGTTCAGGGAGCCACTCTTTCTGTTCGGGGTGCCAGCGATGTCTGTAAACATGTTAGTGTTGATCATAAAGATAGGTTGTGGAAACAAAAACTTACCCCTCATGAAGGGTTTTCGTCAAAGCACGAGGGCTGTACTCATCGGTCAAGACTTTGTCGAAAGAATATGGCACCAGCGCAGGAACCCCCTCAAACTCCGTCTCTCGCAAAGGATAGATATCTCTGGTTCGGTATCGATGGTAGTTCTTGCAACTCCAGATACCAGGTTGTGATGAGGGGTTGGTTTCGGCGAGACCAGTGATATCAATAAACAGACCGTTTCCGGTATCGATCCATCTTGCGTCAATCACATTCATTCCATCCCCTCTAACTCTCTCCACGATATTCGGGTTGACATCGAGTAGATATTCCCGCTTGATTTCCGAGCCATCCTCTGCCAGCGCTGTGTAATTGTGCATCGTCATATTCATATTGTCTCCCAACCATGTCAAGGTCGCCGCAGAAACCTGAGTATCCAAGTCCCAATCCCAAGGCATGATCTTGCCATTCCACCACCAACCCAACAATGTTCCGTGTGCTATCCATGTTTCGATGTTTCGCTCTCGGAAGGTGGACAGGTATGATCTGATTAGGTATTGCAGGGATTCAACCTTCTCGTCGTAGGTAACGGGCTGGCCTTTGTAGTATCGAATGTCGTAGTGTCCTAGGACCTCGTTTCCTCCTGGCTCGTGGAAATATTTTGTGTCATCATGCTTTGTCTTTTGGGGTCTAATTTTCGGTGGGACGAAAGCAGGGTCTCTTTCCTCCACCTGTTCTCCATCTGGCAATGCTCCCACAAGCGTAGACGCAAAGAATAGTGTTGTTGCGGCAACGGCGAGGAAGCTCGGAGGTCGCATCTTGATATTCGAAAGTTCTGGGGCGTTCTCGTTGTCTTATCGACACATATAGCTGGGTGAGAAACCAATTGGGTATCGGTATGCCTATATACAAATTTGGTAGAGAAGGTAAAAGACGGAGAGTGCGAGAGTATGGGAGGGGATCTCCTGATTCAAGTATTTATCAGATATGGGGATGCCCGCGTGCGCTACTTCCAAGACCTAAGGTTGCCAAGATATTCCAGAAAGACAACAGTTAAGTGGATTGGCCTGTCACACACGAAGCGGTAGCAAACTCGGTGACGTCGGTAGGATAGAATGGGATAGATGGCGGAAGCTCTACTTCTAATATCTGTACCGTACAGGTATAGTATAATGCAGACGAGAGAGTGAGGCGCAAATACCGATGAGAAAAAGGATGAGGGACTGGAAGACAACAACAACAACAGCAACAGCTAAAGTTGAAGGAAGATCAACAGAAGAAAGTCGAACCTGAAATTGGAATAGGTGGGGAAAGAAAGGAGGAGGTGCAGTAGTGAAGTTGATATCAAAACCAAGTAAAAGCAGAAGAAAGAGAAAGGAATAAAAGAAGATAACGAACGGTCAGTAGTCTGATTAGCCGGTAGTCAGTAGTTCAGAGTTCAGTCCCAGTTCAAGTCATTGATCCAGGGAAGGAAATATCTTTCTTTCCCCCCCCCCGACCGGCCGATATCAACAAGAGCAAAGTAAGTAAAGGTGTGGTCCCGGTCCCGTAAGTGGTTTCCAAAGCTCCCAAGTTTTCCCAAGGGAAGTTCAGTCGCGGGCCACTAAGGAGAGAAAGGCAGAAAAGCTTCTTTGCCAAGAGCTGCCTCTTTCCGCAACCCCTGGCCAATCTTGCACAATCTGATAAAAACTGGAGACACGTTTGGAACCGACAAGGGGTTACGTAGGCATCGCGAATATATTTCAGGGATGGGGAAAAGTGATCAGAAAGATGGAAGCCATGATCCGCCACCAATCAGCCGCTGTTATCGTGACGGAGCGTACTCCATACGGTTATTCTGGAAAGCCAAGCAATACAAGCACTGAGTTGTGAATCAGGTTTGATGAAGATTGGTATGATTCTAATTTGGTTGTAATTGAATCCGAAGGGCTGATGGACCAAACCCACGAGAAAACCCAAGGGCTTGGCCATCTACCGGCGCTAATGCTCAGGCAAATACCAACAGAAAAGCAACAAGACCAGACAGTGCGCCCGCGCCCGTCGATAATTCCTCCTCATTGAGCCGCCTCGCGCCCAACACGGGGTAATCATTGCTGATGCGTACAGTAAGAGGGAACGAAATCCCATACCAACAACCATCGAGCCGTGCTGCGGTTGTGGTTACAGTTTCATATTCGCAGTTGTACGCGCATGCAAGCCCGGCGGTTGTCGTCATCCTTAAACGGGAATATGCCAAGGGGCTACGCGCACGCACAGCAAAATGTCTAAAAAGGTTATGAGTGCAGACAGAGATACAGACTCCAGCCTCAACCTTACACTTCTGCGCAGTGCGCGCACGACTGGCGGGAAATATTGTGAGGAAGGCACTTGATGTGAACGAATTTCGACTCGCGTGATCCATTTCCTCGTTGCTACAAGTACATTACGGCTCTGCAGATCCCGTCTGAATTACTTGTCATCGGGCGGAAGACTTTTTTATTCAAGCTCCAGAGCGGATTGGCTATGGTGCTTTCTTCCTAAAGAGGTAATAATGTGCATGGGAAATGCCTAGAGCATTATGTGCGAAGCCGCTCTTCTCGCCTCCTCTTTCTTTCGTATTTGCGACAGAATATCTACCAACCACGAAATACTTCTATCTCACTGCAGTCAAGCCAAGAAGCCAAGAAGCCAAGAATCCAACACGCCCAGAAAACCACAACGGCAACGTCAGAAAACCTGATCGTGTGCTCAGCTACCCAGCTCGTCCTACATCACGACATCCGAATACCCGTCTGCCAAGATGCTATTTTACGGCCTGGTACAGAATTCCATGCGCGGAGTCCTTGGTCGGCGAATTCTCATTCGAAGTTACGATGCGGAAAACTGGACTTGCAGCTGTCATGATCCTTCTTCTTTCTCTGCGCCACTTCATGCACAATGACTCGAGTGTTTCCTGTACCTCACAGCAAAGTGGGGTTGACAGATACTGATGAAGAGTAATCGATATCTGCAACCTACGGTAAAGTTGATAAGGCCATAAACAAACAATGCCAAAGTCCGAAGAATCCGAGAATCATTTAATTTGATATGATGTTGCATTAACCCACCAATTAGTTATTTGGAAGTCCAGACCAAGAGCTGTGCGTTTGTATGAACTCGGAGGTGGTGCATTCCGGATGAAAAAGAAGTCCATCGCAATTGATGTCTTGGAGCAACTGTTTCGCAACACACCACATTCGAGGGGTGGGAAAGCGGAGAGTTTGATGCTGGTAATCCCCCGGGTTTTATGTAAGCGAGAGCGAGGGGTACTTCTTACTATACGACGGAGAAGAAACAGGTGAAGGATTGAGCTATCGCAACAGCTGTCTTGCCCTGTAGGGACGGGATGGGTGGAGGTTTTGTTTGAATTGTCCATCAGGCGTCAAGTGATTGAAGTTTGGCAGGCTTGGGGTCTACTCAAACCTTTCAACTCCGGTCAGTCTGTCGTGTTTGAGTTATCCGCGACAGTACATGGTAGAACACCAAAACGCAACATCGCATCAGTTGCATTCGAGACCACTTTGGAGATCCTCCCCGAGCTTTATGTCGACGTCTATGTCGTTGCTACCTTGCTGGGGGGGGTAAAAGATCCTCCAAAACACATACCCAGAGTCTGAGAGCGTGCGATTACACAATTTGTATTCGCTTGATACTGGCACTTGCCCAGATCAAATTGAACAATTTTGAAGCTGGGTTGAGAGTGGTGCCCGCACTGCAGATATATACGCTCTTTGCATTGCCGCATAGGGACAAAGCTAGGAGTTAACTACCGCCTTGATGCTGCCGCAAGAACCACACCGTGGAATGCTAGATTTGAAGTCGAGGATTGGCCTACACATCACTAAAGACTCCAGACAAGAAGCGAGAGACAAAAAATCCGATCGACGCTATATCTGGAGATTTTCTCCGAAGAAAGCCACCTTCAGGCCGGTGACTTCACTTAACAGTGCCAGTAGCACTTGCGGTAGACTCCATGGGCACGAAATGGTGATTGCAGCCTAGCCGATAAGGCGCTAAACAACCATCAAAAGACCGTAGAATCGACCGTATAGGATCACATGTAACAACTGACCTGTTACTGTCAGCTAAATTGAAGCATCGCGACGATCTATTATGATTGTTGCCTTGCTGCCTGAGGCACAAACGTGAGTACCTGACCTGAGCACAGACTATAGACTATGAGAACTAATCGTCGGCGATTAAGCATTACCTCGGCTCAATACACAATCTCCTCCGCGTCACATATACTCCGACGAGTAAATATGGCCGGCAAGATAACTCTCATCATCCGGTAGAACATTATTACTCGCTGATTCGAGAGCATTTGCAACATCTCAGACTCACATACCTTGCAAGGTCTCTCTAACTGACGAGAAAGAAATACCGATATGGCCGCGAAATATCCAATGGCTTCCAGTGAAAGGGCGATAATGGCCGTTAGGTCTATCTTTGACCGGTATTTAGTTTGATTTTCCGTTACATTGTCATCTATTTACTCTCATTCTTACATACGATCTCTAAGAAGCAATATTTGTCATAATTGGCGCATGTAGTTCTCTTGTAAGCTTGTAGCTGGGTAGTATATTCAGCTGCACTAGATCTTCTTAATCCTCGATCTTATGCATCCATTACTCCCCTGCTGCTTCGATGCCCTACACATGATACCAGTGGCAAGACTCTGACGAATAATAGCTACAAACTGATCGCCGAAGCCCAAGATTACAAGGGCTTCGATAAACATCTTATGGACAATGCCAAGATCGTAGATGCGACTGACGCTGGGGTCTCGATCTGTGAATTCACCATCACAGAGCAGTATAGAAACCTGAACGGTGTGATGCACGGCGGTGCCGCGGGTGTTATCTTTGACATGTGTACCACCATTGCGTTGGGTCCAGTTGCTAAGCCAGGGTCTTGGGAGTATAATCTCCTCAAATATTCATGTTCTTGCCGGCTGACTTGATGTAGTTTCTTGGGCGGAGTCACCAGAACGCTTAATATCAGTTATCTGAAGGCCGTTCCGCTTGGTATGCTACTTCCACCAGGCGTACGTCTGGACTTGCAGAGCGGGTTGTTAATCTACTCCAGGCACGACGGTTCGGTTGTATAGTGAAGTGGTGCAGTTTGGCAAAACTATGGCGATGATTCGGGGATCGATGACGAGCCAGGACGGTTCGATCGTCTATTGCACGTGTGAACATCACAAAGTGAGCGTGCCTACAAAGCATGACCATCTTGCCCATAAAGTGGAGTGGGATGGGTTGTGGGAGAAAGATGTGGATGCGGATTCGAAATCGAAGTTATGATATATAAATATGGATCTCTCTTACAATAGAATGGTAAAGGGAGTTCTGGGATGTCTATAAATTCTAGAGCACGAATCGGATTACAGCATATCTACGGCTCGAAGTACGGGCATTCGCATAATTTTCATATGGTCCGTTTTAACACCTCCTTCTTACTTTAAGTTACTTGTTTGGTACTATCATCTCAGCCGCATTTTTCCAAACAAGGACATCAGATATACTATTTCACTTGAAAGATTTGATACTTCTAGGTACCTTGCTATTGTTTCCTTACTTTCGGGCACCAGTGTGTCCTTGTAGTTTGAACACACTTTCCCCATCACACACTGGTCACATTACGAAAGGCAGAAGGTTGTGCACTATGAAGTATTGAAGTTTCCTTATATTAAACTAGATATCCTACCAATGTTAGCCGCTTCGTTTCTACCCATCCTCACATTCTAGTCCGTGGCGCAGCAGGCGGTCGCATCGAGTCCACCAGTTGTCTCAATCCCAAGCCAATAGGAAGCTCGTCTCTCTCCAGGTCGTTCACCGGAAGCCTGCCGGTTAATATTTCTTCCTTGAGAAAAATGCTCAACGCGTCTGTACCCTACAGATATCAGCTGTTAGCGCCCGTCCACGAAAGAGTCTCATTTACATCCCCGTTCCCATCCACCTCTACAATTAGCTCAGTCATTTATTCTTACAATCCTCGGTCTCGTCAACGGCTCACACATCCACCTCCTCTCCAACCCCCTCGCATCGTCCTCCAACCCAATATAAAAACTCAACCACGAATCGATGCTCGTCACCGTCGTCATGAACTCATGCAGCGGCGTGTGCCGCGTCGCGTCATACTTCCAGTCGATCTGTCTCTGCAGCTTACCGACCGAATCGAAGTACAGCAGCGCGCCGACGGCCGTCGCGCTGCGCGGTCCGAAGCGATCGAGGCTGGGGAGAAGGAAAAGCGCGTATTCACCTTCGTGGTAGAACCAGGAGATGCTGCAGCGGTGTACGGACATGGTTTTCTTTTCTTTTTGCTTTCTATAGAGCTTTTCCTGCTCGTTTTCTGATTTTTTCACTTTTCTATATCCTTGGGTAATCTGAATTCGATACGTCGGCAGGCAACAATTTCGCGAATCTCTTTCTTTCTATTGGCACTTCAAATTCCCAAAAACAGCTTATAAATATACATCTCCTCCCAAACCAGGATTTCACCAAGCATTATATACCAAACCCCCCGGTCCGCCACCGACCCATTCCCATTCCAACGCGCTTGTCTGCGGTCAACAAGAGGTACATGCGACGCAAGCTCTATATGGTATCTCCCCCGCTAGCCCAATCTCTTCTAAGCTCACGTCTTAGCTCATACGGCACTCGCTTCCGCTGCGTTTGTCGGTATGCCGCTCGGCTGGCGCGGGTTGTTGGGTGGCTGGAGCAGAATTTTCGAGGAGCCGGCCGGGTTTGCTGGCCACCGCATATCGCTGCTTGGGTGGGTGGGGAGTAGAGAATTTACTGTGAGGGGTTTAGTAGGGAGTGGGTGTGGCAGCCTAGATTTCTATTTCGCATGATGGGATGGTGATGTTGAGGCGCTTGTTTGCTTGCTCACTCGCTTACTGGCTAACACTTGCCGAAGCCTGCTCCTTTTGAAAAAGTTCCGAGTATAAGTTATCCTAATTAGGCAAGTCGATAAGAATCGGGTCTCAGGAACCTTGGTTTACGAGATCTCCGTTATCTGCATGGAATACCCCACTTGAAGGATCCCAAAATACGCACATGTTACACAACACGCCCGCAAACCAGGCCGCGGGGGCTCTGTTGGTGTGGGTGCGTTTAATTAAGCGCTGAAACTGTCCTACGGCTCGTTCCTGTACAGTATCGCCCTATCGAGTTAGTTTGCAAAAGCAGGCAGGCCCGTGCATGAGGTCGATGCAATACTCGGCCGTTGGTGAAAGAAAGTAGGTAGTGTTGTTGTATTTGTTTGGGCCGGTTGAGTTTGGGAGTTGTGGGAGTTGGATGTGAGAGTTAAAGAACACTGCTCGGCTGCATGCTCGTTCCGCGGGATACTGATATAAATTACTGGTCGTGCTACATCCTAGAGATGGGGGCTCGCCTTGGCTTACCATTTCGGGCTTTTGCGCGGGCCAATGGTAGGGGTCAACGAGTCTGCTATTACCTCCTGCGTAGCGCGGAAGGTTTTGGAGCTGGTATTTAATTGAGGATATCGAGAGTTCAGTCAAATCCAATCCTCTCCCTTGATTTCGGCATCCCATGGCACTGTTCTGATGACCCTGTAGGGCAGTATTGCATATCCATCGTCGCTCCACGATCTCAATGTCGATTTGTTCGTCTCTCGACTCGCGTTACGCTGCTCCATGTAGCAACTGAACCACTCTTGAACCGGGTATTGTGGTCTCCCATATAATTTCATCTGTTGGAGTTTTGTCTAGGAGCTGAAGAACCTTGGGGAAAGAGTCCACTGCCACTACACTGATGTAAAAGCGCGGTGGTGCTCTCACACTCGTGTAGAGCATAGTCGTTGCGCTAGCGCCTTTTTCGTGTATACTCCGACCATATTACCTCTGACATGATTAATATCAGACATAGCCTTTAAGCTTTATCTCATTCGAAGGTAGGATGATAGGCTTGATGTAGCGACTGAAAGGTGTGGGTGAAAGTGGACGTCTATGGATGAGAATTCATGACTTAGGATGAATAATATGTTCAAATGTGTGGTGATGGATTTATTCATGAGTTTGTATCCGGTATTTGGTTTATGTGATTCAGGCTCAACTGGTATGACACAGAGAAATGTTCAAACTTGATATTGAAGGCTTTCAAGAAGATAAGAAGGAGGAGGAAGGGCCTTGTGGGTGGGCTACCCTCTTCTCACCTTACTGCATTCACGATGCAGTGGCTGATCTTAGAGGGTTGTAGCTAGTTTCTCATTAATAGGGCATAGGGCCTTTACTTATATCTAAGACTACCACTAAACCATCCGATCTTTATGATCGCCGACCTCGGTCGTTTTCGGGGATTGCGACAGGCCTCAAGGCCAGTAGCTAGATATATGTGTTTGGGCCACGGAAGCCTTCATCCGCGTTGTTTAGAACTAGTTATCGGACGAGCACTTCTGCGATACGTACTGAACTGTCCAAATCCACCACATCCATTGGCTCTGGGATGCTTCCATGAACCTTGGCGCCGTAGTAAATCAACTCCCTGCTTTATCGTATTCTCAACCGTGGTGGCTGTCTCAAGGGTTCATTGTCACCTATCAAGGGGGGCTTGTCTGACATTTTGGTGAGATATTTGTCAGCAGCTTGCAGTCCCCCCAGCTCGTAGGCGGGAGCGGGTGATCATGGCAGTCCGATTGAGGAGGTTCAATTATATAAAGATCATATCTGCGCTTCTTTCCATCACAATTGACGCACCATTTTAATACTTCGCTCTCTAGCAATGGCAGAGACAATCACAGCTGCATCACTGGCCATAGTGTGTCAAGTCTATCTTTCTCCTATTCCTGAACCATCTACACTGAAGATCCTTTCGACATATTTTTCGGGGAATCTTCTCCTGCTTCTATACCTACTTCGAGGCGACTTCGAGATCGTACAATCTACCACCAAGCTTACCGGTCTCAATGTTGTTTTTCTACTCACGGCGGTCATCTTTACCCTGATCCGTCGTCTCTACTTCTCTCCTTTATCGCACATCCCCGGACCATCTCGATTCACCCTCACGAAACTCTTCTTGGCCAATGAGTACTTCCAGGGCCGTTCTTCTCTCACAACCAGAGCTCTGCATCAAGAGTACCAGGCCGATGTAGTCAGAATCGGTCCGAATGAAGTGTCTGTTGTAAACGTAGATGCGATCTCTATATTATACTCGGGGAAGTATCCTCGAGGTACATTTTACGAGATGGGTACTGTGAATGGCGAAGCAAACCTGAACAGTACGAGAGATTATGCAAAGCATACTCCGGTGGGTTAAATTTCTTTGAGGCATACTGATCTGGACCATGGGATTCTGTATCTTGACCTATCTTAGGCTAATCAAAAGTTGACAGTGGAGGAGAATCTGGTAAGTCGAGAAGACAGGAGATTGCTCAACATCACCTAACTATCGATATCAGGGAAATGGCTTTCGCAAACAGCTCGTTCAAAGAATATAACCGCCGAATAGAACATCATGTGGATAAGATGATGACAGTCTTGCATAGAATGGGTGGGAAAGAAATCGATTTCTCAAAAGCAGCCGGTCACATGGTCTTTGACATGTATGCCAACCTACTCGTCAACTTCAGTCCCAAACTAGGTTGCTGACGCTCATACAGCATGACCGATTTAGGCTTCTCTATTCATACCGGACAACAAGATGGGAAAGGAGACGATACTTATATGTCATTCATCCATAAGTACATGTCATTTGTCGGCGTATGTACCGTACTCTCAGCTGTTTTACACCCAACCAACTTAACTCAACTCTCACAGGTCGTCGGCTCTCTACGAAATTTCGCCCAACTCCTTATTCTTCTTCCCGAAACCAAAGACATCCGCACCTTCCGCGAAAAGGGAGAAGCAATGCTAACCCAGCGGCAAAACTTCACCTCACCCCAGAAAGACATCTTCTCTCACCTCCTCGCCGAAGACAGCGAAAGCGGCACGAAGTTCACTCAAAAGGAACTGAATGCTAACGCGCAGCTAGTCATCGTAGCAGGAACGGACACTACAGTATCTATACTGATCCAGACCGTGAAAAAATTAGCAAAGTCGCCTCAAATCTACCGGAAACTACAAGATGAGATCGATGGATTATATACTCGGGGGCAAAGCATAACGGTCGAATCGGTAAGGAACTTGGAATACTTAAACGCGGTAGTCAATGAAGCATTGCGGTTGTATAACCCCATACCATCAGGAACGTATGCGACGACTCAAGCACAAGGCCTCGACGTCGATGGTGTTCATATACCAGCAAACGTCCAAGTCGACATACCATTTCTGGCTTTAATGAGAGACGAAAGATATTTCCCTCAAGGAGACGACTTCATTCCCGAGAGATGGACTAGTGAAAGAGCAGACCTGCTGAAAGATAGGCGGGCTTTTATTCCGTTTGGATATGGTGTTCATGGCGTATGTTCCACTCCGTAGCTCTTACGCTTTCCCTTCTTCTACTCCCAGCTCTACTTCACCAAGCCGACCGTACTAATTTGCCCTTTCTCAAATCGTAGTGCGTAGGCAAGACTCTCGCCCTCCACGAACTCCGTCTCGTCTTTTCACTCATCGCTCACAACTTCAATCTCCACATCGGTCCCAGCCACAACGAAGATCTTTACAACAGCCAATGGAGAGATCATGCTGTATTGCAAGTCGGTAAATTGTGGATGAACTTTGAACCACGATCGACAGCAAAAGATGGATGAACGGAGCAGATTGTATGATTTTGTGCAGAACAAGCACAGCAAGCAAAAGACTCAATTTTAGAAACAGTGATGCACCCCTTAAATCTGCAGGCTTCTCGTACCGTCGTACTCAATTCCATTAGATGCACCTTAGACCGATGGATATAGATGTGGGAGTAGATCAACGAGAGCTCTTCATCGTATTATTTAATGGTCTTTCCTATCGTACAGTATTTGTTGTAAGAGTACAAAGAAGTAGAAATTGATGGCTTTTCCCTCTCACCTTTCCGAGGATGTCCAACCGTGTAAAACATTATAATCCCAAACCATTACCTGTTTTTGCAAAGTTTTGCTCTGCTTGAGCAATCAAGACAATTCATGAAACACATAGATCCCCATGGTTAGACGCCGGTAGATGGCCATCGACGCAGAACCAAAAACTGTGCGTTTGCTACCTAGTAGTACAATTATGGAATACGTGGTTAGGGGCCATAACCCATGTGGGAAACCCCAGCGAAATCCACCGAAAAATTAAGAAAACTAGCTGGAATACAGGCCGAGAGCCTCGCATTACTTTGTTGTTACAGATTAAAAAAAGAACCTAGAAGCAAAATCCTCGTTCCGAAATTCAATCACTGATATCTGACTTCTCGCCCTGCCGCGGCAGGTGGCAGTGGTGCTGGATGCCGAGGGTCGTATTCCTCGTAGTAAGCAGGGTCTGTACGAGTAACGGCCGGCCGAGATTCGTAGACAGGCTGTCTTGTATATGGTTCATCATCATATGTTGCATAAACGGTTTCAGGCTCTCGCCTGACTTGTCTTTGTATGATGTAAGGACCCTGCGCATCGTACTGAACATATTCATAAGCCGGGCGGTGTCGAGGCTCATCAGCATACACACGATAGTATTCTTGGCGAGGAGCTCTCTCATATATGATGTCATCTGGTGTGCGGGTTCGATATATGGGTTCTTGGCGAGGAAGAGGGCCAGCCGGACTATGCTCAACATGTTGTCCAGTTTGAGCCCTCATCTTAACGTATACTGGGGATCTTGAGCGTGCACGATCATTCTCTAATCGGACGCTCTCATAACGAGAATATCTACTTGGCGCTCGACTTCCCTGTCTCTCATCGCGATAGACCACATTACTAGATCTATACCGTCGATCAACGGTATCAGGAGATGCTTCACGCACCACAGATGGCCGATGAACTGCTTCTGTATATCGATCGTCGGGAGCGTAGGTTTGGTAGTGTTTGGGTTGAGGCACGCGCTCCACGTAGTAGCCATTCAAGGCCTCTTGCTGCCCAAGAGCTTGAGCAGAGCGGGACGGTTGGTCACGATCATCAGCATAAGTTTCTCGAGGTCGTCGTTGGGGTCCTGGGGGGGAAGCTGGCATCCTTGGACGCGGTACTTCACTATCGTTCCGATGTTGCATTTGATCAGCGGGAAGAGCCGTTGTAGGGCTTTCAGGCAAGAAATTATTGAGAAAGCGTTCTGCGGCATTGCTTGCCTCGTCTGATGGTTTGTTTTGACCGGGTTGGATGCCAGGACTTTCATGTATGTTACCATTGCGAGATGCAAGTTTGTCCGCCTCCTGTTTGACAGGTACCTTGTCACGAGCTTGTTGTGCTTGCCGCGATATTTGTGCGACGACTTCAAATATTTTGTTTTGCTGCGAGGTTGCGTCTTCAAGTGGTCTGTATTGAGATCCTTGACGAGATACCGGTACTTCGTGTGCTTGATCGTAATCGTTTGACTGGTACGATTGAGTGTTGATGGCTCTGTACTCCCGCGTGGGAGGTGCTGGCTGCATGTCGTCGTAAGTCTTAATTGACCGCTCGTACCTTGGTTTATGCTCTGAACCATCCATGTCTTGATAGCGTATGCGCTCACCACCATATCCAGGAGCTCTATCGAGAGCTATATAACGTTCGTTTCCATTTCCGGTCCTGGTATGTGACACAGGGGTTGCGGCTTTGGGTATAGAGAGCTGCCGGTGATCGTTATCATCGTAGTCTATTTCTGTGTTTCGACTGTTGAGCGAGACAGCTAATGGAGTACGTGGACCATGGCCCCGCATATCGTGAGATTTATACGGTACATACTCGTCACTAGCATATGCTGGACGCTCCTTGTCTACTGTTTTGCGTTCGACAATAGTCTCGTAGTACTTTGTATGATTGTCCTGAGAAGGAGCAAGATCGCCATTTGCTTCTTCATCAGAATAAGCCATCGACCGCCAGGGTGACTCATTATGCGATGCACTATCCATTCTTGGCTCCCAAGCGACTGGTTGCTGTATTGAACTGGGTTTCCTGGACTGTGGAGGAGCAATAATTTGAGGAAGAGCTTCAGAAAAAAGTACCAGGGTTTTCTCATCCATTCCTGGAGCGCGTGAGACGGATGCTAGTTTGCTCTGATCGGGAAGTTCCACCATATCCTTTGTCCAATCAGGAACATAGCCAATAAAGTTTGAGGGCACTCCTTCTTCATGGACGGAGCGGAAATGGCTAACAAGTTGAGGAAAAGAAAAATGTTTCTTGTCGGGCTTTAGCGTGGCAGAACCCGCCATGCCAAGCACACAGGCTTTGCACAGGAGGCCGTTAATGTTTCGAACTGGCCGCATGTCCTTATTATTGGATAAGCCTTCTACAATCATGGAAAGTGACGGATCCTGTTGGAATTTGGCGCGAAAGGCCTTCAAAATGTGATGGATGATGGTATACACCTTCACGCTTCCGGGAACTTCCTTTACGGCACTCATTGAATTCCAAATGGCTTTGGCATCTCGACCTAAGTCTCGAAGCTGGGCTTTGTATTCCTCATTGTGCTGTGGCTTTTGGGTAATGTCGGATTTGGGTGGTTGCTGCGATTGTTGTGTCTGCTGACGATCCGGCATCAGTGGTGTTGGTGGTTGTGCATAACTGCCGTTAGTGTACATGGTAGGCTGAGCGTAGGAAGAACCATATTGTTGTGCTCCTTGCAGACCATATGATGTTTGTTGCACACTACTTTCCGGCACGGTAGAAGAATACACCTGGTTGTTAAGAGGAGCGACGTAGCCGGCCTGGCTTGATGAGGGATATGGCCCTCCATATCCTGTCTGGGCATACGGATCATAGCTAGCTGTGGCGGCAGAAGGTGGTGGAGCGGAATATTGAGAATATCCATGTACCGGATCCTGGTACATCTGAGGAGGTGGGTAAGATCCTGGCGGAGGCGCCGAGTATTGATCTCCATAGTGGCCATAATACGACGCTGGACTCTCCTGGTAAACATTTGGACTAGGCGTTGGAAATGATCCAGGCACTGGTTGTTGATACCCACCATATCCATAATTTGGGGGAATAGAGGAATTCAGATAAGCAGTACTGGCACTTGGCACAGTCGGGTAGTAAGTGGTTTTAGTTGCTGCATTAGGATCCGGATTGAAAGGTGGATATTCAGGCCATTCGGATTTCCAATGGACAACTATACTGCCAACACTGAGTGCACTGGTATGCTTGGCAGCAAAATGCTGGATAACGCCCTCAAAACCATAATACTTAAAATTGTTCTCGCAGGCATTGCAAAGAAAAAGCTCCTTACTGTACTGCTCAGTATGAGGTTTGATTTTGGTATCAAAAACCCATTTCATGTTTTCCAATGTGAGTTTGCGAGTAAATGGTCCCATAGGTGGATCTGTTGGTGGTTCCCGACCAGTTGCCCGGACGGCGGCATCATCCTTGGCAACCTCGGCATAGAATCTCTTCCGGACGTAAATCAAAACTTCTGCTGCAAACCTGGGACTGGATTCCTTGGTCACTTTATCTCCACCATTCCAGCCATCACGGATTGTTTCATCGGCATATCCACCAATCCGGGCTCGAAGGGGGGCTTGAACATCGTCCCATTCTCTCTCCAGGGTCTCTTTAAATTCGGACTTAACATGCGCATCTTGGAAACGACGCTCTTCCGAACGCTCCTGAACCACTCGGGTCTGGGCAATTCGATCATTTTCGCGCTGTTCGGCTTCTTCTCTTTGTGACAGTAGTCTTGGCTTCAGCACTTCCCAGGATCCATCATTGAGTGGCTGTATAATTTGTATAGCAGCTTGAAATGAGCTCATGTGGGCTAGAATATTTGCTGTTAGTGGAGGGTCTAAAGCCAGGCACCTTCGCTCAATGTCAGCTCGCCGAGCGGCTTTTAGCTCTACAACTTCCTCCTTTGTCCTTTCATGTTTTGGTTGTTGTGAACGTGGTGTATAGGCAGAGAACATGCTCTGGGAAGGAGAATCGTAGCGTGGAGGTGGATTAACTGCTGAGAATTGTTATATGCATCAGTCTATGCAACAGAACCGAAGCCCTCATTAACGCGACGGGAGTAACCTACGAAATGATGTGTTGATAGCCGGCAAGGACCTTGGAACCTGGGGTAAGGGATGCGTGGTGGATTTATGGTTATTCGATAAGCCATTCGTTGCTACTGGCTGTCCTTGCAATGGCAGGGTATTTGTGTTCGAAGGACTTGTTGCGAGACGCTGATTGTGCTCCTCATGCGGTTCCAGCCTTTGCATTCGCAAGACGCCACCACTAGCGTCCCAGCGCTCCCAGCGTGCCGCATCTTTGCGCTGCTCTTTGCCGCGATCTTCCAAGCCTTTGAGCCATTCATCTACGGTTGCAGAACCCATGACCTTGACAGTATCAAATTCGCCCTTGATGGCATCAATATGCTGTTTGGAGTAGTACTTCGTAATTTGACAGGATGATGGAGGTTGACCGTTTTGGAGCGCAGTAGATGGTATGACATGGAGCTCGTTGGTAAGAAAAATAAAAGGGAGGGCCGGTATTAGCAGAGAGGGAATCGACGGAGACATCAGCAAGTCGTATTCCTAGAGCCAGATTAGTAAGGATTTGGCACATCCAGAATTTCGAGCCCGAGAAAAGAAAAGTACCTTTAAACAATTCTTCACAAGACATGCCCCACACGATCGCACGGCGAACAGCCAAAGAGGAACGACACCATGTTCGCCTGGTCCAAGATGCCATTGATCCAGCTGAGCCGGAACGTTCAATGCCTTCTTCTTGCCGCAGAATTGACATGAGTTAGCACAAGCCAGTCTCCACATGTCGAGTTCAGTCTTTCCAACCAAAGGCACAGGCATTGGATGTTTGAAGAGGCGTCTAGAAGCACGCCAAATAGCGTCCGGCTTAAGTAGCGGGGCAGTAGATTTCAAAGGGGGAGTAATGGAACTATCTGATGATGGATCAAGATATTGATTGAAAGACTTGTTTACTTGCAACAAGTTACCCAAAGTTCTTGGAGGAGTAAAAATGAAAATGTGATGCCATATCTCGGCTGGCAAAAGAGACCGGTTCAGTGGTAAGTGGCCTTGAGATCTCCAAAGGTTATAAGTCTCATCTGGTCTGAGACGTTTGCGCACTTCCTCAATGACTCCTGGATCACTGGGGCCGTTTGAACTATTCTCCAGGGGATCTGTAAACTTCCGCTTCCTGGATGGCTCTGAATGTATGGACGGTATGCCAAAGCCATTGGTTTCCTTCGGAGTGTGTATAGTCGTCCTCAATTGTATGGCCAGCTTGTCCTGGGTATCTTCATCTTCATTGTCAGAGTCTGCGGACATTGAAACATCTGAGGCCGAGTCGTTCTCGATAGTTGGCGCATTGTTGAGGTTGGTCGACGATCCATTGGGACTAGTACTGTTGATATTCTGTATTGGCGATGTCGCAGAGGAAGTGGTCGCAGTGGATGTATCTGTGCTCTCTGAAGGTAATTCGCTCCCTGGGGTATCCATATTGAACCAAGTGTTGCCTTGATTCCTGCTTTGGAATATATCAAATCTGGAGGGAAAAACAGAGAGAGAAAAATGAAAGAAACACTTGTTAAATACTTTTTCAACAACAAGCTCAATATGCAACGGGGTCAAGACGGCAATGCTGGTGATTGTGCGATCAATGACAATTGAGGGCACAGAATCTTGTCGTGGATTTGAGGAAGAACTGTCTCGAAGAAAGGGCACACACTCTTCGGACGAATTATGCGCTCGTCATTGGGGGGGAGAAGCCGTGACAAGATAATTGTCACTACTTTGCAGACAATCAGGAGGAAGAATAAAAGGTAAAGAGTGATAAGAGTAGATAGAGAAAAGAGAGGAAGAGAGAAAGCAGGCTTTTTCCCCAATGTGCGCGTGCTGATTTATTTTATGTAAAGGCAAAGGGTTGTCCTTTTCAGATTCTCGTGCCGTTCTTATGGTGTGGATGGTCCAATTGCCCAGATAGAGTGGAATGGGACGCGGTAAAGATTGCGGAAGAGGTGAGAAGTAAGAAGTGAGGCGGAATAATTTGGTTGGTTGAGAATGATGAAGCCCGCTGAAGCACGGACCCCATTGAGGAACTCGGATGGATGACTAAGAAGTTCAGAAGCGTGAGGTTGACAGCCACGTGACAGCTCGGCTTCATCGTTACATGCACACCCGTTCTCGCTAAGAAGACTTCGGACCTGGAAACCTCCCTGAGCTAAAAGGCAGGAGCAGGACGGACATGACGGATGTGCAAACCCGACCCAAACAGCACAGCCATACAGCCCATACAGACAGCTAAATCTCCCAGCCGGCACACCAATTCAAAACTCACCACAACCACAACACTCTTTCCCACCCCTCTCCCCTTTTGAACATTACCCTCGAATTACCCCACAATCCCTTGTTGCCAATATGGCATCTCTAAATACCTCGACAAATGGTCCTTCAATTAAATCTTCATACTCGGGCGTCATCAATTCTCCTGCTCCAACGGGAGCTGCGGCCTCGAGCCCGACTTATGGACAGTGGGCTTTATTCTCGGTTTCAGCACCTCTGGTCAATGCCTTCCAACCAGATAGCGGCGGAAAGGAGAGTGTGCTGAAGGTGCAGAGCACTGGAGGTATGAATCTTGTATTTCCTTGGTGGAATTATTCGAGCTAATCAGATCAATTACAGAGGGAGAACTTGTCGACCTAATCGACGACTTCTCAGAAGGACGAATCCAGTTCGCATTCGTCAAAGTCAAAGATCCAAATACAACACTACCAAAATACGTGCTTATCGGATGGGTGAGTAGATGAACAGCGGCATCTAAGAAAGCAGGGCGTTGCTGACCTACGTAATAGTGCGGTGAAGGTGTACCTGAGAGGACGAAGGGCTATTTCACGAGCCATCTTGCAGCAGTATCAAAGATTCTTCACGTTCGTGTCTCCCAATGGTTCTGCGCATTAGCCACCACTAACAACCATGATTAGGGGTACCACGTTCAAGTAACTGCACGGTCAGATTCCGATCTCACACCAGAGGGCATTGTACAAAAGGTAGCGGACGCTTCTGGTGCCAAGTATTCTTCCGCCTCAGCACCACCACCAGCTGCATCTGGTCCTCCTAAACCTCCTGCATCCAAACCAGTCTTTACTCCCACGCGATCAAGCGGTGCATCAGGTTTCAATCCACTAGCAGGTTCAAGAAGGCCAAATCAGGATGCAAACGTAGACGAAGATGGCTGGGGTGCAGACGCGCCACAAATCACCCGAACACAATTGGAAAAGGTCCAGCCAGCGTATCAACCTACGAAAGTGAACATGGCAGAATTGACGAAGCAGCCAACCGCCTCCAGATCGAACGGCAACAGTGGGACAGATAGTGGAACTGATGCTGGTGTTGTCAAAGGAGGCTACCAACCAATCGGAAAAGTTGATATTGCGGCGATCAGAGCACAAGCTAAACAAAAAGCAGATGATAGGCCTACGACAGTCAAAGGAGCCTATGAGCCCGTTGGAAAAGTGGATATTGCAGCTATCAGAGCAAAGGCGCAAAAACCTTCTGATGAAAGCCCGCGGCCAGCTCCTGCAGCTCCAAGCAATGCGGATGAGGAAGCACCAAAATCTCTTGCAGACAGATCCGCAGCATTCTCGCAGCCCGAGCGACTTACTGCCCTACCCAAACCAAAGGTTGCGAACAAGTTCGGGTCATCTGCCAGCAGCTTTGCTGGAACAAAAGCACCAACTCCAGGAGCATATGGTTTGCAGTCAACTCCATCCCCAGCTGCTGCCGCCGCACCTATCGGTGCTGCAAGTCGCACATTCGCTGATGAAGGTGGAAAGACTCCTGCTCAAATCTGGGCCGAGAAGAAGGCTAGACAAAGAGGTCTCAGTGGTGCTGGTGATGCGCCGCCTCCAAGTGCCACTTCTCCGATTCCTAGCCAAAAGAGTGGAGGTGGAGAATGGAAGAGTGGATATACCGGAAAATCGTGGGCTCCAGTAGCCGTCAACCCAACTGGACGATCCACAACTAGCAGTCTTGATCAACAAAAGACTGGTGAGCCCGAGCAGGAGCCCGAGCAAGAAGCACCGGCCTCCCCAGCGGGTGGTATTAGTGCTTTAAGAGATCGTTTCAAGGGCGGGTCTGCACCAATGGGTGCACCTGCTATGCCACGATCATTTACTGGGGAGGACTCGACCCCTCCACCACCACCTATCAATGCTTCAAGCAGACCAGGTGGAGTACCAATGCCAGGCCTCCCAGCAAGACCTCCACCAGTGGATGACGAGGAAGAGGAAGAGCAAAGCAGACCCAACATTCCCGCTCCACCTCCAGTGCCCCGAAGCCCGACTCCGGAAACCCCAGAACGCGAGGCATCACCCGTCCGCATCGCTATGCCAGTCGCACGCAACAAGGAGCCCGAAGAACTCGAACCAGCCGAGGAGCTCCACCAGCCACCTGCTCTGGAACAAGCCATCGAACACGCCGTTCCTCACGAGGAAGACCTCACCGATGAGCCTGCCGGTCACGAGCAGGGCCGCGCCGCAGCTGAAGCTATGGCCGAAGCTACTTTCGGACACAACGCCCCAACCACCACTCAAGGCTCAGCCGCAAGTGGCAAACGCGCTGTCATTCAATACGATTATGAGAAAGCGGAAGACAACGAGATTGAATTGGTCGAGGGCGAATACGTTACCAATATCGAAATGGTCGATGATGATTGGTGGATGGGTACCAACTCCAAGGGCGAGAGCGGTCTCTTCCCAAGCAATTATGTCGAGCTCGTTGAAGGAGAAGAAGAAGAAGAGGCAGCAGCCCCAGCTCCCGCTCCAGCTGCTCCTACACCACAGGCTGCACCTCCGGCTCCGGCGGCTCGTGCTGCGCCTGCGGGACCAACTGCTACGACGCAGTATGATTATGAGGCTGCGGAGGATAACGAATTAAGTTTCCCGGAGGGTGCTACGGTTACGGATTTGGTAAGTCTTGATATGAAATATTTATAGTGTTTGAGTATTGAGAAGCTAATTTATGTGATTAAATAGGAATTCCCAGATGATGACTGGTGGTTCGGCCATTATAAAGGCAAGTCCGGTCTCTTCCCTGCGAACTATGTCGAGTTGAATCAGTAAATGTGAAAGCGGGGTAAGTGCAGGGGGGAGAGGGAATGGATGATGGTTACATAGGGAGAGGAACATAGTGAATGGAGGGGAGAGAAGCGGTTGAAAATGTTTAGAGCGAGTTGATGAAGGAAAAATGCAAAATAAAAGAAGATATTCTTTTTGTAGATTGATTGATGGGATGGACGGGAATGTTCTAGTAGTTAGTGAGGAGTTGGTTGGGTGTGGATCAGTGAGTGAGTGAGTGGTGCATGCGAGCGAGAGAGAAAGAGATTCTTTTCATCGGAACCAGATTTATACAACAAAAATGAAATACAAAACAAGGTGGTCCTATCATCTATCTACGAGTATCTATCTATTCATTCATTGATGGATTTTCGGCGGTCATGAAGATAGGAGAGTTGCATGCAGCACTTCTTCGTGTTCCCTTTTTCCCATACTTCCGTACGAAGGGTAATATTGATTGCAGTGGAGAACCCGGTAGGCTACTTACAGCAGGGAGCTCCACACTTATTCTCCATCTTCTGTGCATCTCTGTCTGTGTCTCATCAACAGTCAACAAGGATATCCATGTTGTGACGAGAGAAGAATCTTGGAATGGCCTCTCATTTTGGTTTCTGCGAATCCGGAAAACTAACCCATGGAGGGAAAAACGGAAGTCGAGAAAGCCAGCAAGAAAATCCAAAGTTTTCATTACACGAATTATTAGATACATTCACGTAGCAAGGATATCAAGGAAGAGTAATAGAGAAAATATAATATCAATTCATTAAGCCGTCCATCCAAATCACCAATTCTCGCTGCTCACTTAATTTGCCCGCTTCCTTTTGGCCCTTTCCACTTTTCTCCATCATTTCGTAAGGTAAAAATGAATTATCTAACTCGCTGTGGGTAGAAAAGAGAAAAGCATCTAGCTATTCTCTTCCCTTTACCCGAAAGAGAAATGGAAAGGGCAAACAGAAAGAGGCAGTAACCGAAATGCCGAGAAGTAATCCGACCGGATTCCTTGCGACAAAGCTGAATAAGTCGCCGAGAAAGAAAAGAAAAGAGAACCCCGGGGTACTTAGGTTGTGTGTAAGGTCATATTCGTCGTTGAGTTTGATGCGCGTGGTGTACGTCAAATTCTATTATCGAGAAGATGTGGTTGTGTCGTGTGTTGTGGTGTGTGAAGGGTCCATTGAATCAATTATGCCGTTTCCTTGCCCCATTCCATTCGTTCGCGAGCGCATGCGAAGTATTAATCTTGGACTCGGAGGTAAACACGATGTATAATTCGATTAGAGAGAATTGGAGTTTAGAAGCAGCATTCGGCACCTAATTGATGGAATTAGTGTGTGATTTGGGTGAATTGCGGAGGGTACGGCTTGAACTTACAGTCAACACAGCATTCACAGGTTTCATCGACAACGAAACAACAACAGCTGTACAGTGATTGTTAGCTAAATATCCAGTGGATGAAGGGGGGCTAGAGGAGGAACGTACAGAGCTGCTAAACAGGCACCGAGACAACCTTGTCCGCCACCGCTTTGCTTAGGAGGAGGGCCTTGCTGTTGGTATTGCATTTGCTAAGGGATTCAGTGTTAGAATATGATTATCGCCCAAAATAGGGAATGCGATATGATGTCGCCTCCGGTAGAAATGGATTGATTGAATATGCAACTTACAGGTGGTGGCCCTTGTTGATAGTATTGTCCTGGAGGAGGACCTTGCTGGTATTGACCTTGGGGTGGACCACCATAGGACTATTGCGAAGAAATCTGTCAGCCCATGATCTTGTTTCCCACCCAATTCTTCCAGAACGATGGATGTATTGAGAAAAGAAGATGCGCAACGTACATTGGGAGGGTATTGGGGTTGTTGACCGCCGTAGTATCCTTGGTTAGACATCTTGAGTGTAGTTTGATCTGTGTCGCAGGAGAGATTCAATCAGTATTCCGTTGTTTGTAGAGTGCAGAGTATCGCAATTCCAATACTACAACGGACGGGGAGGCGCAAACGTACTTTTTCAAAAGAATTAATGTACAAAAAAGTAAGTAGCGGATTGATTGATTAAGAGAGACGACTAGTGAAGTGAAGCAGTGGTGTGATGATGATTAAGTAGAAGAAATTGAGATTGACCTTGGAGAAGTAGAAACGGAAGGGAAGTTCGAGACACGCCAAGAGAGAGGACCAGGAGGGACCAAGTGGGTTTTTGAATGGTATCTGAGTGGCTTATTGGAGCCATTGGAGCCATTGGAGCAAGGCTCATGTCTGGAGTGGCTTTATTTAGACGGGCACGTGAGCGTAGAGCGGACAAACAGCCAATGGTTGCAAGCGATGCATGGCGAATTGTTCAATAATGATACGGACGATTAAGCTTTGAGGCTTTGAATCTTGCAGATAGTGCACGCGGTCCGGTGGAAAGGCGGAGCGAGTTACGGCGTACAGTCATCGCAACTCCGTGCGTGCTCCTTCGCCATCCTCCAAATTGACTTCTACGAAGTACTGTGTAAGGGTCAGGTCCAGCGCCGATGTGGCGGTACGTCGTCACCGTCAGACTTCAGACTTCAGTCTCAACAAACATACCAAGTCTGAGATGTTCACTTCTCTACTTTCCCGAAACACACATCTCACTCACCCGCTCAGCACTCGCGGTCTGGCAAAAAGGCGGAGGACAGCGCACCATCAACATGGCTCAGCTACTTCTAGTGTACCCGGGTACCTCTATCATTTGTATCATGCGGTTACATCCACAGCTTCACACAGCCTTTGCTCTAACCCTCTTTCTGCATCCTGCATACGCAACCACCTTGTGAATCATTTCCCCTGCTTCAATCCTATCCTTACAAGGCGTGGTCAGCCACTTTGTCAGATCCGATTAACCGTTCACGGCTTGGCAAGCTGGAGACTCCAAGCTTTTCTAGAACGAGAAGAGCTATGTCGAATGCCGCTCTTAATCTTATCTCATTAACCGTCGGATATGACTGCGAGGTCTTCGGCAAGAATCATTGCCGGACAAAAAGCAGCAGCTCTCATCAGCCACGTTGTTAATCTTAGAAGTCCTTGTCCGCCAAATACCGCCCGCCTTTAGAACGCGGATCTGTGCCGGAATTCGGATATTCGTCCCTTCATTCTTTTCGACAAGCACCATAGGTTGCGTCGTAGATCCTACCAATGAAACCAAGGAACAATCTCTAAACCCACCTACTCATTACAGGCACGGTACCCACAAACTCCGCGCAAAATGGAGGTGTTTTCTCCACATGTTATTGGCTTCGACCGCTTTGAAGCTGTGTGTTGCCGCCGACGGCATATACCCACCTGTTTGTTTGGTCTGCGGTGCCTCATCGTCAGCGCTTTCAGTACGTGCAACAGGCCTTGAGTACCCTTGGGTCGCCGTTGCTCGTGTCAGTAGCCGCTTGATATCATGTTATCTGGCATATCATTTCAATCACCGTCGAGCTTTAGGAAGTAATCACTGTCATGATTTTTGTTTCCAGTGGATGTCTTCGTTGAACTGGAACAGTACATTATCAGCATCTATCTCAACTGCAAATTATCTCGCGCTCAAAGTGTGTCCGCAGCTCTATCCACCAAGCCTTGCGATCAAACTATGCCTAGACACTAACAAGAGCACTGTACGGACCAGCGAGGCAACTTTCCAACTTCATCAATAGAGCTTCACGCTTCCATTGATGCTCAGATCCCTCGAACTGAACCCCACGAGAATATCGATATCTCCAGCTGGGATCACCCAGTCCTGCTTCACCACATCCCAATAACTAAGATCTCGTCTCGTCAAATTGAAGTCTAGTGATTTCGTCTCTTCAGGCGCCAATGATACTTTTTGAAATCCACGCAAGACTTTGACCGGTGTTCCATTTGGCACCGAATCTTGTGGGAAGGAAAGGTATAATTGAACAACTGTCGCGCCGGATTTAGAGCCTGTGTTAGAAACGGACGTCGAAGCCATTACCAAAGTGGTATATAGATCCGGATTTCCTCCCGGCAAGGTCTTGAGACTTGAGTTTGGAGATGCAGAAATGCTTTTTGAGAGAATAACCACGGACAACGAACTCCCGAGCTCAAAAGTCGTGTAACTCAAGCCGTATCCAAACTCATACAGAGGGGTGATGTTTTTAGCATCAAAATGTCGATAGTCAATGAAGAGACCTTCTGTGAAATTCGATTGCCATGCATTAGGATCAGTGGCATTCGTCAAGTTCACGACCGGGAGATAGTAATCGGACTCGTTGAGGGGAATGGTATAGGGGAGTTTTCCTGACGGGTTCACGTCTCCAAATAAGACGTCGACGATGGAATTCCCTGTTTGTTCGCCTGGGTAATGCGCAGCGAGTATGGCAGTAACATTGGGGTTGTTAGCCCAGGGCAAGGTGTTGACTCCAGCGGAATGAGTAATCACCACTGTGTTGGCACAGTCACGCGCAACATTCGCGACCACTGTTGTGGAGTTCCAGTCCGGTTCGAATGCGGTTCGATCAGAGCCTTCCGTGGCGAAAGTTTTCAAAAAGACGAGACACACGTCGGGAGTGGGATATATACTACCAAAGAACCCTGTGGCAATTACTTGGTTGCTGGTGAGGTACTGGACTCTCGCTCCGTATGTACTAGCACGTGCTTTTATCGCGTCTAGCGGAGACACGAGCGATGAATGTCTTCCACTGCCAGATCCACTGCCAGATCCACCGCCAATGTCCAGCGTTCCGATATCGAAGCCATACGGCAACGGAGCAGAATCGCTGTACGTCAGCCCGTCGGTAGGATCAGGGGCGTCGTTGCCGAATACGCCGATGTTGAGGGGCTTTGTGAGTGGAAGGGTTTTGTTTGTGTTCTTGAGCAGAACAGTGCCTGCCGCTGCTACCGAGCGTATCAAAGCCGAATGGTTACCCCGAACGTCACGAGCAGGAATTTCAGGTCCCACGTCGGCACCATAGAATTTCCCGAGAACAGAAACTGATGATGGATCAACAGTGGGATAATCCTGGTCTTGCCCAAGGAGGAAATATGGAGTCATGACTCTTCGGACCATATCATTGAGGCGGGCCTCCGATACACTTCCGTTCTGCACCGCTTGCGTAAGGTTGCGACCAAAATACGATTCTCCCGTGTAGAAATTTTCCTGGGTTAAGTAACCAGGCATGAGGAGGTCTAAGCCACCGTTCGCCGATGGCACGCCGCTGTGCGCTGCGAAGAAGTCGGAGACGACATAACCCTCGAATCCGAGCTCTTCTTTGAGAATTCTCGTGAGAAGATCCGGGTTTTCACAGGCGTACGTCTCATTGACTCGGTTGTAACTACACATAACTGAAGTAGTCCCCGATCTAACCGCATCTGCAAATGGCCATAGGTACAGCTCATGGAGAGTTCGGTCGTCAATATTGGATGATATACCCATAATTTCTGTTCCGTCCTCAAGGAATGTGTTGGTTCTCTGGGTCTCCTGCTCATTGCCTATGTAGTGCTTTGAGCTGGTCTGCACACCGACACTTTGCATTCCTTGGACAGAAGCCATCATAGCTTGCCCCGTAAGATACGGATCTGGAGAGAATCCCTCCCAGTTTCGACCTCCGAGTGGATGGCGGCCGAGTGGTCCCGCTACTGGCCTATTCCTTCATTAGATTATGCATTCAAAGAAGCAGTACCGGTTGACTTACCCTAGTCCAACATGTGTTCCCTTGTCCCTAAATTCCTGCCCTAAAGCAGCGGATCTGTCATAGATAAGATCCATATCCCAAGTTGCCGCAAGTGTGATTCCAGACGGAAAAACACTGACTAGATCGTGTCGATTGACTGCAGAAGGCCCATCGCTGTAGCATATCCCCGAGAAGTTGAGACGCGGGATCGGTGAAATGTTTCCAATACATGTCCCTCCTCCAAGCATGGTAGATGATCCAGTTACTATTCCCACCTTCTCTGTTAGGTTGAGCTGAGCTACAAATGCATCTGCTTTCCCTTTCGCCGTCGTCCAGTCAGCTAGTGCTAGTGTTAGTAACATAGACTCGAATATGGGAATCGAAAATCATAAACCTACCTCCTAGAACTGAAGAATAATTCGACCCAGCATCAACAAGACAATACTGGCCACTCCCAACCCACACTGTCGCCAGAAAAGACAGCAGAAGACGCATCTTGAAATGATCGTATACGTTCCCCAAAAGATTTGAGATGAGCACCCAGGACGATAATGCGATGCCGGTGATTTCAATGTCTCCAGCTGGGTAGACGTCCGGCACCACGCTCATATTTATGGCCATGGCCTGCAGCGTGTTCATCTCGACCTGGATCGTGTTCCCCTGCGCGGGGTAATTAAATCTTCAAAGATGTGGAGTACGGCACTTACACTTAAAGACATCTTGAACGCAGTGCAGGGTGTTAGATATACTGAATTGCTGGTTGATAGGATGAACACGTCGTATACGTATTTAATACGGGCGGGGTTCGCGTTTCTATACGCGTATTCGTGAATTGCATGCCGTATTGCTACTGTATGATTAATGATGTTGTTATGTATACGGCTGGGTGGATGTAGCAGGGATATGACATCATTAGAGGGAGATGCGTTCTCCTGCGCAGAGATAATGGGCCGGTCTGGGAGTATCATCAACCAGCGCCATACCTGCCAGCCTCTCTTTTAAGGTAGCAGGTCTTCTATTTCCCCTCGTGAAGCCGAGTGGCATCGACTATGTGATGTGTGGTGTTTCTTTCATCCTTTCGGTCCGAGACTTCGGCGAGCTGCCTCCTGATTGCATTTTTGACGCTCTACCGTTTTGTTCTTGGCTTTTGGTTTATCATCAAGTGATGGAGATGGTCGTCTAGTTGTCACTGGGGTGGTATAAGGGATACTGATCTATACCATCGGTCGAAATACAAAAGAAGAGGTAGGCACAGTACGTGATCTGACCTAGATGTCTGTATTCCGTACCCAGTGTCTTTGATGTGGTCAGTGTCGCCTTCAAATTCCAAGTCTGGAGCTCATTCTCTCGAGATTAATATCAGCTTGGGGATGACTAGATAGCAAAAAATGTGGTTATATATCAACGCAGCATTTTTTTTAGCGTCCCCCCTAAGTTCTCAACGTCACAACTGTGTACCGCAACAACTCTAATTCAATGTACCGCTTAATAGGAAATACATGAATGATGGAATTGCCCGCAATCAACCACGAAGTGCTTCTAACGACTACAGACTAAGCAGGACGGCGGGTCCACAGTACAATTTGAACATACAGGTGACTGATAGAAACAGTTCTTTGGAAATGAATAGCAGTTTTGGCGCCTTGGGAACATTCCACATACTACCTATTGATGCCAACCAATATGAAGTAGCATCCCGATGATCTTCGACAATTACGATAATCCCAAATTGCCTAGAAACTCAGATCCTGCCGCTGTGAATATCCGAAACTTTTCCCCTGAATCGCATCAAGGGTCGATGATCATCACCTATATACTATCTGCCGTTTCAAGTCCAGTCCTCGAGTCATACCGCCGGCATACGGAAGGGCAGAAGTAGAGTGCAACATGATGCCTACAGAAGATATCTTGTATCTAGGAGACGATTCTCTCGTTCACTCTTACCACATCAGTCAGACGCGCATCTGGTTTGGATATATCACGCTTGTCAATAACTTTTTTGAACTGGTACCAGTTTTTGTGGTTTCTACCGAGGTGATGAACTCGTCTTGCTGATCCGCGAAGCGATCCGGCGGTCGTTTAGACGGCCACTGTGTCATATGATGAATGTTTTAATTCTCCCAGATCACTCACCTTTTGCTAAACCCCCTTGACTTGAATCACGACGAATTCCCTCGACTCTGCCCACATGCTATTGGTTCACGTACATCTGTGAATTGTTTCTGGATTTTCTATTTGGTCATGGACATTCCCAGAAGTAGTCTAATAGGAGTCACAGTCCAAGTCCATATTCTAATCACCATGATCGACAAAGCGAAGGAAAGGGGGAAGCATATCATCAAATTATATTTCAGCACCGCGGCGGCTATGTTCATACAATTTTGATTTTTATATAACTCAAACTTACTTCAACTACAGGAAACAGAGCATTAAGCTTCGTAGAGGTGTATAGAGAGAAGTTTAAAATCAGAACAAGCTGATAAAACCCAGAGAGCTTACTCGTACTCAAACATCAATACATTATACATCTAAGCATTTACCTTTACCGCGTTAGATGCAGTCTATGTAGAACATCGCATCACGCGTAGTATCTTAGACATGACTTGTTAACCCAAAAGTGATACCACACTGAGGAAGTGATAATTGTGGTTTATATGGCTGGCTTGGCTGGCTGCTTCATATGACTTGTAGCGATCGCGAGAAGATCGTATAGTGGCATTTTTCACTTCCAGGGGGAAAGAACTTATCGTATGCGTGCGTATATAAATAGATAGTTTTTCGCGGACTGATATATAGAATTTCTGGTTCAGTTTCGGTAAGATCCCGTCGTTGATGATAATGACCTTAAAAGGTACTGGCCGTTGTTCTTTCCAACTCTGTGTGATATGCTTCTCCCAAGGACGCCAGATACTTAGACTAGACGCATTATTTTTTTCTACCCAGAGGATATATCTGTACAAATAGTCTTAGATGCTGCTTACACGGATTATAAACCTGGCCTCTATGTTCCTGTACTAGCCAACATGGATGTACATAGAACTGAGGTCTAGTAAATGGTGCCGTATAAGCTTAAGTTATTGCGGGCATATAGTACCGTATATGTCTATGCTCAATGTTACTGACTGAATCTTTTCCGAGTATTAGCCTATAGCCTCGAATAGAAAGCATCTTGGTTCCTCGGCTGCCGCAATCGAGCTACAATGAGGTGTGCATAGTTGCGCGTTAGGTATCGCCGCTTCTCTTCAAAGCTATGGCCGAGATGACTTCAATATGGCCCCCAAAACTCCTTTCGTCTAGATAATCCACACCTGCCAGGGAACTCCATCAGCGGCAAAACTATCGATCAGTTCCTGCGGCCACTCGCGGCACGGAACGAAATGGTCCTCCCACCGCGGCCCCCTTTTAAGCATCGTAACTTCGTCTTCGCTGGTGCCGGTGGTTGTAACAGCAGCAGCCGCAAAGCTTAGCCTTCGAAGCGACTGGTAAAAGTATATGCTCTCTATATTCTTGATGAAGTCCGTTATTCTCGTCCTTACGGACACGGCCTCATCTGGATTCCAGGGACCCCAGTCACGCATTCTCACAGTTCTGCAAGACTCCCACTTCTTTCCAGACCAGCTTTCAACTGCCGACGCATAGCACCACTCCCATCTTATATCGGCCCAGAAGTATTTAAGTCTTAGGTAGGGGGGGATTCCAAATCCCGGGATGTGGACTTCATACTCGGCCTGGTAGTGGTCATTATACTCGGCCCAGTCTTGCGGCGTCAGTGTCAGCCCGATCCAGCCGTGGCGGCCGTTGTTGTAGTCATTATCGTCATCCACCGTCACTTTTATATGGCACTGTGGTAGTCGTTCGTTAAGGCACCGGACATATGCTTCAGGAAAATTTGGCTTTTGATGGCGTGATTCGTTGAGGTAGCCTTGGAAAACGCGAAGGACGTCGCTCAGCGCAATTCCACGCCACGGAAACATCTGACACATACCACGGCCCTTGTCGTTTGTATCATAGTCTTTAAGGGCGTCATATAGGCCGCCCTGTAGGATCTCCTTTCCCCCCATCATTTTCTGGGCTTCGCTGATGACAGTGTGCAAGCTGAGCTGAAGGTTAATATCGCGAATGGAGTCGAATACACTGCCGTCACTACTTATCGTTGGCGGGGATAGAAGGAATATGTCGGCATAAGCGCAACAGAGGAGGAGCTTGAATGACTTCCGGGGCGAAAAAGACTTGCAATCCAGCTCTTGCAGGAAGAGAAGGAGATATCCTGAGTTGCCATCTTCTTTCTCAAGGTAGAACAGATGGTTCCATCCGGGGGGGACTAGATTGTCGAGTGGAGGTCCGCCTTTCTGGGTCATGATATACAACGCACATGGTTCCTCTAACACTTCGTACAGATCTGCTACCTCTGTACGCACCGGGCTCGCATTGAACCGGAACAAGTGGTGGAGCTTGGTTGAGAGTGCCCCGGTCGAGAAGTCAATGGAGGCGGTGCGACGCCATGAGTTCATGTCGTATAGTTTTGGGTCGCTTTCTCGTCTTTTCCCCCAACTGTCCTGAGGAAGCCGCTCAAGCAATAACTGTCGCCAGTGTCGATCATAGTTCTGGAGCTCGCCATCTATCCTTTGCTGCGAGGGCTGCAGACTGAGCGGGGAGAGAGAAGTGCAGAAACCCCTATCAGGGGGCCTTCTGCTATAGGCATGCTCCCTCACGTCCGATGATTGGACTCCCATTGTATACGTTTCGTCAACATCGTCTTCTCCCCTGAGGGATTCTCTGGTTTGCCAATCCGGTACCCATGAAGGGTAGCCGGGCAATGCAGCCGGCCCTGATGCGCTCATCAGAACATCTGCCACGCCAAGGTTTATCAGAATGTGGGCAAAGAAGCCGATGAAAGCATGTAGAGTAGAGATCTGGTAGTTCGGTGCCAGCTTGTTGGGTCCGGAGGAACGCGCATTCATCGCGAGCAGCGAGTTGTCTGTCTGGGAACGAAGAAGCCCTAGAATCCCAAATAGCTTGTCGCGGGGGTCCGACGCCTTGGACTGCCAGGTACGGCGAAGAACCTGATACAAAGAAGAACCTGATACAAATTATCCTCGTCAAAAGAGATGCTGCCTATGAACTGCACCCATGGCGCGACGGTAGAGTTCCAATCCCAGGGACTTGAATCCGATTTGGACGACGAAGCCAGATACTTTGGTGTCAGGTTGCTGGCCCAAAACTGCACGCCCCCTACCGGGATGACGGCGTTTCGCGAAAGAACCAGTTCTTGGATGACCCAGACACGGCTAAAATATCTTCGAGTAAGCATTTTTTGCAAGGTTGTCGCTGTTGCTTCTTCAGTAGCAGCGTTGCTGTTCATCACCTGATCAAACTCGTGGAGGCCACGACGAGACGGATGGTGGCGTTTCGATCCATCGGCGGACACAATATCAGATCCGAGATAGACGAATACTCTTGAGCAGCTCTGGTATATGGCTCCCATCTTTACCACTTGCTGCGCCCTCTCCACCGCGTCGTTCTGATTGATACAGATAGCATCCACCCAAACCATCCGAATGCCCCTCCAGGGCCGCATGTAACGCAACATGTCCCAGCAGTTCTTCGTCTGCAGCAAAATGTCCCAGTACGGACCGACGAAAATAGGGCGGCACGGCGTGCTGTCGTCATCCTCGCCTCCCCACGTGTAAGACACCGTCTCGTACTCGGGGCAATCGTCGTGCCGGAATACCTCTAAGGTGATGTGAATGGGAGCGCTGATATCATCGGCGGCATAGAGACATAAGAGGCGGAACTCGTCAATAGCTAGAGTGGCGCCGTATACAGGCGGAAATTGGGTTGCTCCAGCTGGTGGACTTGTCGAGGGGGGAGAGGGAGAATCTTCATGAGGCAAAACATTCGACAGCTCCAACTTTCCCAGGTCCAAGTAGACACTATCCTCCATCACAAGGTCTTTCTTAGCAAGCGCCGTTGCAGTAGAACCTGATTGTGAATTCCCAGCTGCTTGTTGCTCGCCACGGGACTCCCGGCAGTAAGGAACACCGGGAGGCCACCAGAGATCCATCTGCCCCACTGGTTCATCCTGTGGGATAGTGAAGGGTAAAAATCGGTTGGCTTGTTGAGCAATGAGATCCCTAACCTGTACAACGATGTCACAGCTCCGGCATTGCAGGGTCTCGCCGCCGCCTTCAGAAAACACATCTGGCGTTGCGCAGGAAATCCGGTGCCACGATACCATTTTCGTGGTGCGGCAGGAACCAGCACGAACGATATGAGGAATCACAAGCAGGCAAAACTCAAATTGCAGAGGGTTTGTTGTTGACGAGAGAAATATTGTTGGAAATACAAGTTCATACCCGAAGCTCAAAAATTGAAATGTGGTTCTAGGCTTCCCCCACATTTAAGTCAGCCACAGAGTCGCATATACACTTTCTCTCAACTCCAGTGCGACGAAGCGATGATTCGTTGAAGTTTTACCACGTCGATGCTATACTACAACCTCAACTTTTGGCTGCCTGACGCCCGGCGCACAGAACAGCGCGTATTTCATCTAATCTATGAGGATGAATCGAAGGACATACATATATACCTCTTTTGTTCGGGGGAGCCTCAACTATTTTATTCCACTTGGGGCTTGTCTCCAGTAAGTTGATAGCGAGCGTGTTCCCAATGGGATAAAGAAGCAAGTAAGCTTAACGCGAGTAGAGCCCAACATTGTGGATTCGTAGTAGAAAGTGTGAAGTAAACTATCCATCCTCCTCTTCCTACATACCTCCAAAGCCACAATTACAAGTCTGACAGAAACGCTACATTTCAGGCTCGCGCCGTTTGGGATCAAAGCCATGAACTTGGTGACTGGGCGATGGTTAGGCAGTGGATTTAGAGTTGAGAGTGAGTGGCGTAGCTGGACTGGGTTGCGAAAGAGAAGACGGTGGCAGATGTTCTGGGAATGAAGCTAAAGGAGAAGGAAGATGAGACCGGTGAGAGGCAGTGAGAGTCGATCCAGCCCGTGTTAGTAATTCAACGCTGGCATTGTTCTCGCAGGTCGGCATAGTGATAGTCTCTTGCTAATTGATACCTTCTGGATTTTCTGTTCCTGCATGACTAATATTATCTACGCGAGAAGAGTGGGCCAGTCATAAGGGGGGCGTCTGCGAGTCACGAGGAAACATGTTACACTGACATGCCTACCTTGTCTGTAGAAATATGTGAGGCGCTGAATATATCGGATCAGAAATAAATAGATCATTCATAGGAAAGCTGGCTAAGGTGCAGCCTAGTATTCCTTACCAAATCAGTACATCGGACTACATCTGTGAGATTCGAGATCTTAATTTCTTAAAGATGTATGCGATTGAGTCCATCTGAAGAAAGAAAGCAAGCAAGCTAGAATAATTTTAGACGCCCGTATCTCAGACACATTCTCCTGATGCTTTGCATCATGACATTTAAACCGGACTTAAGTCGCAATGATGCTACCGCAGGTGGGTCGTGGTCGGAGTCTCCAGAAATTCTAGAAATGCTAGGTTTGACGATCACCGATACTATATTCCTTGCTAAACCGATCTTTGCTTGTCGAGTATCAATAGGACATGGGTATCGAAATAAGAGGTTGCTAGTTATATTGTTCGAGGTTTTGAGAGACAATGCACACGCTGAAACCTGGACCACTTTGGGATTCTCGAGGGACAAATTACCCAAAGCCTGGCGTATCTCCATTGTTTCAATGCGAGAACTCCTGTTCAACTGAACGAAACAGGTGTCGTTTGTAGCTGGAAGTGGTAGAGGAAGAGGAGATAGACTGGCCAGCCGGACACCTGGCGGCTCTTTCAAAAGCACGACATTCTTTTCGTGCAATCCACAACTATATACACCCATCATAAGGCCTAATCTTAGCATATAAATAACTGCTTCGGTAGGACTAGGTGAAATAGTAAGATCAATACGGTAACTACCAGCAGATCCGAGTAAGAGCGTCCACGCGGGGACAGCACAGACAACGATCAAATCGGAAGTTCCATTCCAGCCATCCTTGTCTTCAACAACGCCGCAAGTATGATCATCTCCAGCACGCCTAATTAGTGTCCCAAAGAAGCATTGAGTTGAGTAGTAACTATTCGTGAAATTCCGCTCGAGCAGCGAGACATTTATATGTAGCCCCGGAAACCCTGAACCTTGAGGCAGCTTATGCTGTGAAGTAAATACCTCGACCTTTCTTCGGGGCACCTTCAAGCACAACCAAACGACCGAGGGAATTTTCTGCTGATCCAGGAGACCTTGGTTTACGCCTACACTTGGTGAGCGCAGGGGGCCGAAAGCTTTCCCTACTATTGGGTGTTCTTTAGGATGCTGTGCACTGAAGACGCTGTGGGAATGAAGACCACTAAGATGAAGTAGTACAAGGAGTTCTTGGCATTGATTCAATCCAATGAGCAACTCCCTGTCATATTCAATCCTTTCGAGCAAAGATGTCATGAAGGCACGCCAATCAGTAGTGACATGTCTCGACTTCGCTAGACCAAGAAGACCTACAAAGCTCATCCGGTTGTAGTGACGGAAATCGGCCGACGATGGCGACGTCGATTGACGCACACCGCCACCCAGCATTGAGTCAAGACTCTCATAGGAGAACATTGTCTTGTACAGCTCAAAGAAATAACTGACAAGCTGATTCTCTTGGAACACAACTCGTGTGGATTTCATGATTGGTTCGTGTCCTTCTCCACTAAGGTCGCCAAACGTTGGAGATCTCCAGGTAATTCTCAAATGTAACTGAGTCGGCTGATCTGACCGTGCAGATGTTATCAGATCCTTTGCAGCATCCATGCCATATGCTTCTGTTGCATGGCTTAAGAGGTGATTGGTCGGGGCAAGTCCAAGAAGAAACGAGGTCGTGGTAACGTCCGAGCACAACAGAACCGACAAGATATCACTTGTTTTGCCCGCAGGTTTCAAGAAAGAATTGGTGAATAAAACCGAGGTTTTATTCTTGGAGAGAAGGGGCGTTGTAGCGGGAAGTATATTAAGCAAACCTATGTGGTCAACCAGATTGGAAGTGTCGATGATATGGAAGCCTTGGGTTCCACCAAATTGGTTTAGCCATTGAGTCGCTTGGAGATCGAAAGGCTTGCTATACCATGGCGAAGTGTAGAGCCTGAGAATACTGTTACGCCATCCAATACTAGATGAACGATAGAAGTGTTGTAGCCCGTAGCAGAAGCGCATCGCATCACCACAAAAAATTCGAACTTTGATGGTTTCAGCACGATGCTGGTCACCAAATACTCCGCACCATTCTTTGAATTGTGACTTTGCCAGTTCCACGATCTTGATTGCATATTTTTCATCCGAAAGTTCATTGTCGAAAGCACTAGCGAGGTGAAAACCGGAGAGCGGATCACTTCCATAATGAACAGCGAATTCTCCATGCGGAGCTGAAGATATGGCCATCAAAGGATTAGGTCGCCCGCCTGCGCAACGCCTCAGGTCACGTTTATCATCCGAGTTTCCTGCTACGACGCCGGTCTCCCAGTATTTGAGAAAGCAAGACCACGATATTCTCATCCGAACACCACGCGGCACTCCTCTTTCTCTTAGTGGACTTAAGTATTTTCTGACAATACTTTGGACACCCCTGGTGTACTTTGCTTCCCAATGCTTTTTTCCTACTGCTCCAAGAGTAGCTATTTCATAATACTGAGTCCAAACATGTCGAATTTGTTCCAAGGTATCAACGCTGAGAAAGTGAAGAGTCTTTCCGTATAGGGAGGAAGCCACGTCACGAGGGACTTGGAGACTTTGAGGAGCTTCTTGATTTGTGATTTAAGTAGCTCCGTATCAACATCTGTGACGTATAAGTGATAAAAGAGATTCCATGTTGATATGTCGGAGGCATTGTCGATGATTAACGAGAAAAGAAATATGTTTCGTGCTGTAATGATTCATAAGTATTTGAACAATCTACGTGAGGAAGTAATCAGAGAAATGGCATACCAAAATAGCAGGCTCAATGTCACAGCAGGTAAATTCGCAATTGAGCTTTCGTGCTTGAAGTTTCAAAGTCAGCTAACACAACTAACTACAGCGACCAGAGGTTTGTATTACTCACAGGAGTCTTTATTGCACCAGAGAGAAAAGAATACGTTCCGGGGATCTCCACATCCCAACATCAGCACATTCGTAGGGGCGTTATCTTTTGTATTCCAGCTTGGGCTTGTCTCTAGTAGGTTGACAGCGGGCGTGTTCCCAAACGCATAGAAGAAATGAGTGAGCTTCACCCTCGTAGGGCCCAACATCGTGGTAAGAAGCGTTGGTGGCTGTGATTTTCATAAAACCCTGCGCTCACTTGTGTTTGGAAGAAAGGCAACAATAAAGGCCGAGAGCTGTATATGAGATAAAATATTTGTGCCCGGGAACTAACCGCTGCTTATTCTTTCTTTCGTTTGACTTCACGCAGAGCAATAAGCAATCATAAAGTATACTTATCACATGAAGCACCACGGTTGGTTGCACAAAAAGGAAAAGATCAAGTTTGAGAAACCGGGATCGTTCGGCTCACGATTACCGCGTCCGCGGGGTGGTGGGTTATGCCACCCAATAGGTAACCCATGTTGTTGCCGGAATACAATAGAAGTTTGATTCAAATATATATATTCACTGCGCAAAGCAGCTAGCATGCTATGTGATAGCCATATGCTGGGCTCTTGACAACCCAAAACCCCAACATATGGGATAACGGTCACCGGCAGATATATCACATAACGCAGGTCTGCCCAGGTAGTTGGCCGAAAGATCGACGAATAGAATAGACCACCAATATTACTTGGCACCAGGTATATCCATATACGTCGAAGTCTTTTTTTCTCGTCGCCGTAGGCACGATCCTCCTTTGCTGTTTTTTGTGATCCGACCACGGAACGGTCTAACCTATATCAATGTTCTTTCTCAATAAAATCCTCTGCGACAACAACTCCAATTCCTATTGGCGGATCACTGATAGGTATTTTATCCTACATTTCAAAGTTCTTTACCAGAGTTTTGTCGATCTAGCTGATATCAGACCAACGCGAAAACTTCCTTCATATTTTGGACGTGAAGCTCATCAGCAAGGGTTCAAAACTCAAATGAGTTTCGTGTAGGCGTTATATACCTAGTAGACTACCTGGACTCGTAGAGACTTAAATTAGCTACTTTTAGATAAATTACATCTGAATCAAATATTACGTGCTTTTTCTGATAAGATAATATATGGTAAAGTACTCTTTCTCAATGATAGAGGTTGCAAGTCTCAACATCAGTCCTCACAGTTCGGTTTGGTTATTTCAATAAGTTAAGCATTGATGAATAAATCTTTTGATTGTTGTTATAAAGTCAGCGCGTGGAAAGAAGATAAAGTAGTTTGTATTTATGAGATCAACGCCTAGAGAACGGTACTCGTGGAGTCAGTCAGCAGCCACGTATAGAGAAAAGGTACTCCAAACATCAGCCACAGTGCGTCTATAGAAAAGCTATTTGCGAAGTTGGAAGTTGACAGTTGTAAGACACTCATCACAGTGATTATGCGTACAGCTGGTGCAAGTATCTTCATCCGGACTCATTTCCCCGTCACAATCATGGCAATGCCAGCCAAATGTTCTCATTGCACGAATCCGACAATTGAGAAACTTTCCGCACCAGCTTCTCTTCAAAGTTTGGTCTACAGACTGGACAGATGTATAGCCGCCGCAATGCAGCAATCTCCCGTGGATACGGTGGTTGACGCGGACTGCATCTGGACAGTCTTCTGCCTTCTCTGGCTTCATCTTGCTCCAGTATGGGCAGCCACACTGGTAAGATACTTCGTAGAATTTACACATTGTGAAGAGCTGGATGAGACGAGAGGAGGGTTTTCATCACACTCTTTCCAAATACAACAAGACTGTTGGAGAGATATTCAAAGGATCGATCTGAAGGGGTAGTAACTAGGTTGGTCACACGGAGGGAAGAAGTGAACAGATCCAAGTCAGAATCCAGTGCTGCATTATTGTGTAGAAGTAGATGACAAAGAAACTCTAGGCGTATTTATACTCTATCTAGCTCTCTACTAAACACTTGTTCAGTAGAAAAACAACATCTAAACATAAAACCAAGTAGTTGTAAAATGCACTGCAGCACATCTGTACCTCACAGCGGCTGTAAGTGACTCGCGAGGTGAACTTTCAACTATTGAGAGAGAGCAGCAACTATCCGCAAAACCGAGACGCAGTAGAATGCGGGCTACCTTGTATCCATCGCGCTACAGCAGGGTGCAAGGTGTCGTATATCTACTTCCCCTATTCCCCGCACACATAAGCGAGGCGCTACAAGAACAACATACAAACAACACACCACGCATTTCTCGAACCTTCGGAACTAAACTAAAGTCCTTGTAGTATTAGAAACACTTCCCTAAGCCATCTATTGGTCGACCTAAGCACCCTGAATAAATAGCCATTTTGCACGCATTGGAAACATGATAACCCCTCACTCGGTAGAACTTAGTCACAACACACCCACATTTTTGCCTTGATATCTTCAACCGCTCAAATATCAGGAAATTGAGATATTAGTATCTAGGCAACTCTAATATGTTCGCCTGCCTAAAAAGTACTTTTGTATTTATGGAGGTCTATTTTCAGAAGAGTTTAGGGTTATCGGTCGAAGAAGATAAAAAGAGTCTCCGTTCGGGGTTTGGTGTTCGTGCCCCTAACATCAACCACAAACCAAACGCTATATAGGTTGTGAGGAAGCTACACAGTCAACCTTCCTTCAATAGAGGATTAATCCGCCCCAGTCACTGAGACAGACGATTGGCATTTCGAAAACTATCTCCTGTGATGGAAACAACTCATAGTCCCCCTCCTAAACAAACTCACTGCCCCAACCCCAACCTCACTCACTTAGACACCCAACCACATCACCCCCTTCTTCTCCCTGTAGAGACCAGTTAAACCATCAAACCCCCAAACCGTTTACTTCAAAAACACCCCTACATCCACCAAACCGTCCATCCCGACAACAGCTCTGCCTCCTGACCAAACCAACCCCATCACACATGTGCCAACCTACCCCTCAATCACACCTCTCCTTCACCCTCACTCGCTTATACCTCTACAACCCCTCTTCAAACAATTTAATTCCAACTACCCCACCAAAACTAAGTTAATCATAATACCCGAATCCGAATCCTCTATAACATTGGTTCGGGGTGAGTGTTCCTAGGATGCTAGCGTCAGGATCCTCAGCTCCCACCTTCCATCAGGATACATTCACGTTCGCGCAAGACCATTTCTCAGTAAGTAGGTAATGTTATGTTCCTTATCCCAATAGGCCATATTCTCTTCATCTCTCTTGCTCGGCGTGATTCTTTATAGAAGCTGTTCCTCATTGCCTCTTCTCTCACGGGTCAGGATATCGGTATCGTCTGATTTGATATCAGCACAACAAGACAGGCAGGCTGACCTGGAGATAATATATATGTATTCACAATTTAGCTATTTATTCTACTAAAGATGTAAATTATATTCTAGAAGAATAAGGATACCACAATTAAGATACGACATCTACATCCATCCACAACTAATCTATACCTCCTTCATTTACACTTTCTCCATCCACCTCTCTCATCTACAACCTCCCTCATTCACACCTAATCTACACCTCCCTCATCTCAACTCCATCCCACCTCTATCCCTACCCTACCCCATCATACTAAACCTCCGCCCTCTCCCTCACCACCACCGGCTCCTCATCCGGAAACCTAATCGTCCTCCCCTCCATCCCAAACCCATTCTGCAACCCCAAATTCAAATTCAAATTCGGACTCGCCTCCGCACTCCC
>LLKJ01000479.1:0-17324 GCA_002242865.1 Clarireedia sp. CPB17
CATGAGTCTTGTTCAACTTCTACCCTTCTCCCTCGCCCTCCTCCTCCCTGTCTTCTCCCCTCCTCCCCTCTTCTTTTCTCTTTTTTCTCCTCTCTCCCTTCTCCCCCTTCCTCCTCTTCCTTCTCTTTCTCCCCTTTTCTTCCCCCTCTTTCTTTCCTCCCCCTTTCTCCACCCATCCACTAACCCCCCACAGTCTCAAACTCAAGCGTCCCCAAACCGCAAAGAAATACCGCGGGCAACTCGACCAGCTCTACGAAGAAGCGTTGGCGGAAGAAACTACCGCGAAGGCTAAACTGTAGATTGCTTGCTTGCTTGCTTGCATGTGGGCATCTAAGTTCTACTTTTGATTTTCGGATGCGCTTTACAGTACTTCTAAGGTAGACTACTAGTACTGAGTTTTAGAAAGTTTTGTGATCAGTAAGTTAGTTGAGTGGAGCTGCGTTGAGTGAGTGAGTTACCTGCATGCGTGCACATTTCACCAGTCAGTTGTTGTTGTTGTCGTTGTTAGTTGTTATATGTTACGTTACACCAGCTTTATTTTGCCTGTACATATCATATCATATTCATATCTGCTTCATGCACTGCAGATTTGGATGCTGGCGGGGTTGGGGTGTTGGGTGTAGAAGAGAGGATAGAACGGAGGGTGGCATTTTGTTAGCATTGGTTGTTTGATGACATTGGGGGTTTCTCGGCATCGCACATGTTTCTTCATATCATTTCTGTCATTTTGAGATTTCAAGATAAACGAAGTAACCTTACATCCCGAAAGCTTGCACATGCATACTGTGAATCGCCCCTCTTTCTGCTAAACCATGAAGGATATACATCCAGTATCACGCACAAAGTAGATGGCAGCAGGTCTTCCGGGTTGCCATCACATGCATCACTTCATAGTCTCTTACAAACCAAAAGATAATTTATTTGAGAATTATTAAGACTTATCGACTCTAAGGAGACATTTGCCGCCAAGAATAATAATGGCTAGAATGCCCAAATCTGCTTCCTCCCCTCATTCCGAAAGATACTGCACATTCTAGCCCATGTGGAGTGATAATTTCCCTAGCAATAGCAATCAACCCTATATGATGTGCGCTGAGATAGCAAGTAGCTTTGACACCCACGAGCCCGTCTGATCATAATACACACGAAGTCATTATTTTACTAAACACAAGGGGAATTTCCGCGAACCTGCAACTACCAATTTGCGCTTTTAAATTATGTATGAATGTATGGAATTGTTCACGCTGATTTCTCGTGTTGTGTAGAAACGCGCTGAAGCGAGACGACTATGAAACAAGTTAGCGCTAAGTCCGCACGATGACATACTGATGATCCACTTGCCGAAATCTTCCAGAGATCTTTGTTTTTGGTTCTTCTTTGGTGACTTGCCGTGCATAAGGTTGTCAAACCCACTGCTGTCTTGAAGAAGATAGTAGACACCACCCATGATGCAGAAGACGCCGAATGAGAAGATCCAAACACGAACAACCGCAACGATTGAAGTCTGTCCACCGACAAACCATCCGAAAAGTGTGAAGAACGTTGCGAGGATGTCGACAACCAGGATAGCACCAGTCAGTTGCCATGAGGGAAGAGATGACCAGAAGGGACCATTAGCACGGGTAATAAAGATTAGCCAATTTTCTGTGAGCGAAATCTCCAAGAAGAGAACTTCATCGAGAACACCAAAATTTTGAACGATACCACCATCTTCTCCTCTAGCAATCATGGTAGTGAGAGTGATCCAGGTACCAACAGCAAGGACTATACCGAGGAGAACAGACATTCCCCAGAGCTTAGGGAGATTCCACTTGACAGGAGTCTTCGAGAATGGTGCATTGTCGTACGCAATAGCGAGAGTAGCTACATCTGCAAATATGGCAATGAAGACGACCAATTCAATGTTGAGAGATCGGTTCAAGATGGCAATCCAGAGACCAAGGAATATCTCCAGGTGGATTGACAATGCAATACGGTAAACAACGTAAGCATACATACGATGGAAAATTTGTCGTGAAGTCTTGAGGGCGTCGATAATAGCACCAAGTCCAGGAGCCAGGAAGACAATGTCAGCTGCGGAACGGGCAGCATCGGAAGCTCCTTCAACAGCAATACCAGTATCGGCTTTCTTGAGAGAAGGGGCATCATTGACACCATCGCCAGTCATAGCAACAAGATATCCACGCTGTTGCAGAATCTCGACCACGTTGTATTTGTGTTGTGGGAAGACCTCGGCGAATCCATCAGCAGCTTCGACGAAATCATAGACCTCAGAACCAGGCATATCTCCTCCACCGCCAAGACCGAGACGCTCAGCATTGTAAACGTTGGTACCAAGTCCGAGTTGTCGAGAGGTTTCACGAGCGATACCCACAGCGTCACCAGTCAACATCTTGATGGACAAACCCAAGGTCTTTGCTTCGTTGATAGTACGAGCAGTGTCGTGGCGCGGAGGATCAGAGCAAGGCATGATACCGAGAATCTCCCATTGTCCTTCACCACGCTTTCGTGCAACACCAAGAGAACGGAAACCACGAGTAGCAAATTCAGCGACCTTGTTCTTATAGGCTTGGTCGATCTCGTCAGGAACACGGTGGTCTTCCTCAACAGTCTTCAACACAAAAAGAGGAGCTCCTTTGACACAAACAATTCTTTCGCCTTGAGGTGATTGTACAACAGCTTGGACTTTCTTGGAAACAGGATCGAATGGATGGAATTCGAGAACTTTGTACTTAGACAGGACAGATTTGGCGCGTGGGTAATATCGGAGAGACTTCAAGAAAGCTTTATCGATGGCATCAATACCCTTTTTCTTGCGGGAAGCTGCAAGGCAAGCAGTCAACATAAGGTCATCGGGTTCCACACCTGGCACAGTGTACGGCTCGGCGAGAGAGAGCTTGTTCTTCGTCAGGGTGCCGGTTTTATCCGAACACAGAATTTCAACTCCAGCTAGCGACTCAATGGCCGACAACTTCTGGACAATAGCTTTCTTCTTGGCCAAATAAGCAGCACCAACAGCCATGGTGGTAGTGACGACAGCTGGAAGACCGACCGGGACGCCAATAATAGTGATGGCTAGAGTATACTCAAGGATCGTAACAATTGGGTTGGAACGATAGAACGAAGAAACCCAGACGACCAAGTTGGTGAAGATAACCAATATCAGGAGAACCGTACCGATACCATTCAAGACTTCAGTGAAATGACCAGTTCCGCTAGAGGCTTGGTTAACAAGAGCGGCAGCACGTCCAACGAATGTATTGTCACCAGTGGCAGTGATAACCATGAAGGCCTCACCACGCTTGACACCGGAGGAGGCATAGCATTGATCACCCTTATGTTTATCGACAGCAAGAGATTCTCCGGTAATGGCAGATTGATCGACTTGGAGGAATGCTTCATCGGTAACGATTCGGCCATCGGCAGGAATAATAGTTCCCTGTACAAAAACTATTAGTATTTTTCAGACCATATATAGGAGGATCAGCCACACTTACTTCTTCGATTTGGAGAATGTCACCAGGAACAACTTCAGGAGCCTCAACCTCATATAAACGACCATCACGAAGAACCACGGCTTTCAAGGCAAGCGTCTTTTTCAGTTCATCGACAATGGAACCAGCTTGGAATTCTTGAACGAAACCGACAGTAGCGTTGAGCAGGAGAAGTGCGCAGATTACACCAAAATCGACCCAATCCTCCAGACCTGCAGCAAGAACAGCGGCAGCCTAGGAAATGATACAGTCAGCGTAGGATTCCGAAAACTATGTAAAGTTGATTTGATAAGAGGCAGTTTTCCATATGTCTTGCATGAGAGGCCTTCAAGATGGCCGAAGGAATTGCGGGGGATCTTCTGGGGAATCCATGCAGATCATAAAAAGTCCGAAAACTGTGGGGCATGGTTGGGTGGAGTGGAGACAGGAAGATTAGCTGGATGCGAAGAAAACTAACGTACCTCCATCACAAATTGAATAGGACCGATGAAGTACCCAAGGAACTTGAGGATTAAATTCTCCTTTTCTTCCTTCATTTGGTTCATGCCGTACTTCTTGCGACGAGCGTGGACTTCCGCGTCAGTAAGACCAATGCGAGTGTCGGTTTGGAGTTGATCTTCAGGAACGACGCGACCTGCACCAGGAGTGGCATCATCTTCGCCTTCTTCGTCCTCAATATGGCCGTCTTGGGATTCGAGCTCGTCGATCAATGCGTCCATGTCCTCATCTTCTTCCTCGTCCTCTTCTGGCTTCTTCACCGGGCCATTGTCAGTAGTACCCGACTTTTCGTCGAATTGGCCCGATTCGATGTTTGTTTGCAAATGGTTGGGAGCTGCATCTGATGAGCCGTTACTCGAGTTGGCTACGTCCATTGGACGCTGACCGTCTGCCATGGCGAGCAATTAGAAACAAGCAAATGGGACAAGCTGCTCAATCCTGGATGAGGGTGTGGTGGAGTAAATTAATAATTCTGTAGAAGATAAATCGACGCGAATTGAGTCGAATACGAAGATTATCTCGAGATGAAAAATGCACTTTCAATTGAGGAGTCGTGAAAGAAGTGCCGGCGATGGAGGGAGGAGGGGAAGGATGACGGGGAGAAAGAAGGGGTATCGAAAATGAAGGTGTGGAGATGGCTATTGTTGTTGCCGTTGTAAGCTGTAAAGGTAAGGCAATTGAAGTGGGGGACGAGAAGATTATTTAAAGAAGTTGTTGAATTTTCCTATCTCGTGTTGAGGGTGAATGTATGTTGAGAGGTTTAGAAAGAAAGCGAAATCGGCAAGAGCACGAGGAAGAGGAAAGACGGTTGAGTGGAAATGAGTTGATGAGATGAAATTTCACGAGTTTGATTGAGGTAAACAAGGTAAGGACGATGACGGCAGACGATAGACGACTACTCTACAAGAGAGAGAGGTAGTCGCAGGTAGAGGAAGTGTCGTTTTCACGTTGTTGAGGTCTTGAAGGTAAATACAATTCTACTGTGGAAAGAAAAAGGAAGTAACAACCCCAGAAACGACGAAAAAAACGCCTTGGATGTGGCAGACTGGCGGACCGGCAGTATCACAAGCAAGGTCAAATGAGAGATGAGATGATATGATATAACATGATATGATATGGTAGCTCTTTTGCTACCATCCGATTCGACAGTTAGCACATCGGATGTTTTGCGCTTCTTTTCCCAATTCCACCTTCTATGCTTCCATATTTCTTTTTCTGGCTTTGTTTACATCAGACCCGACCTCGATGAAGCTCTCTTTAACTCTGTCTAGATCACTTAGGATGATGTCTTTCCCAGCACTGCACTGTGTAAAAAGACGTGACATAAGACCAGCATCCACATCGACATAGTAATTGAAGCTCCACCGATCTATCAGATCATCCATCCCTACGCACCATAAAATGCGACGATATACTTCCCCTCATTTCCCGCTGCTTTCATGCACGTTCCGCTACAGGATTGGTTGAAGAAGTGTACGCTACCGGACGGGTGGGTAAGGTAAGCAAAAGATAACCTAACAAGCTGCGGCATTTCCAGGATCATTGGTTGTTTCTAATGACTACCAACATGCCTACCTCCCCCACGTTTGATGACAGTGCTTGCTTGCATCAGACATAACATCGCGGATTGGTGTCGTCGACTTCACTTCGAAGGTTAATTGCACAGCTGCCTTTCCAATGACCAATACAACTACTCCTCTCTGACTTGGCTGGCCTGTGGCTTTACGAACTCTCAATTCTTATTGTAAGGTTCATCCACACGGCTTCAGTCCTTCGTCAATACAAACATCAAACGAGGAACGGGCACTAGACCAATTACACACACCCGGCTAGCTGACTGCAACGCTGCAGATCACTAAATCCGGGGGTCAGCACTAGGCCCGTCCCTCCCAAAGGCATTCCCCACTATCAACTGAGGTCCGCTAACTTGCTAACTCCAACCTTCGGACAACTCCAAGTCCTCCGCTCCTAGTATTGAGCGCGCAACTTACCGTGGCTAATAGATATAGAGGAGAAGGTACTAACGTGGTATCCTCGCAGTTCTCGGGTACGGACTTGCGAACCGGTAACTGCTGTTTCGGTTATACACAGAGGTATTATCAGAAAGCACAACCCGTGCCGGTAGTTTGAAATTAGTAGTAGCTATCCCCGGATCCCAAGATCCCGATATCTACGCACTACCAGCATCTTCATCATTCCCCAAAACTCATATACACACACTTCTTCCAAACCCTGAATAATCTGTTACAACACCAATTCAAACATTAACACAGCTGTCCTTATCTGTACATCCATAACCCATCTCCCGACCTCTCCATTTCTATCCTCCATTTCGCCCAAAACGTTACACATAACCTAGACTGAGGGATTTTTCTCTCTCTCTGTCATACAAGACACCTACCTAAATCACCTACTCCCACTCCCAGTCCAATCTATACAAATTATTCAGGGCCGATTAGAACAAGCACAGCATCGCTCAGGTACCATGAATGAATCCTTTACGAATCCTACACTTCAGCGAGCAGATCTCCAGCCATAATACTTAGCCCATCGTAGCCAAGAGCCTCGGGTTCCCTTTACTCAAGTACCACCATACCTCCCTCTCCCGCCCGTTCCTAGCTCAAGACCCCGATAACGAAAGTTATTATTTCTCGGTATCGAGATTGATTTCGTGGCTGTGCGCGTGATCGGGTTCGATGCTGAAAACCCCAAACAAACATCCAAGCAGCATATCACACCATATTACAAGAGATCTATGTATCAATCTTCCTATACCTCCCCCTCCAACTCAAAAATCCGACACCAAAAGGAACAAGCACTACCAAGCCTAAGCTCGATCGATACTGCGGCCGGACGGAGGGAAAATGAAAAGGAAGGGGAATCTCGTGCTAGGTTATTAGGATTCTTATATAGCACGACGTCTGGCTAGCTAGAGATTCAACACCTTCGATGGTCGAGGATAAGGACTGATATGCCCTTGGATGGAAAATATGAGGATGGTATTCTTCTTCTTCACTACATCCATCCTTCTATTCTTCTATCCATCCGGTTTCACTCCTCTAATATACCGAAGCGAATACCTTCCCTTCCCTTACCTCTACTAAATATACTACTCCCCTCCACGTTTCAGAACTCCATATTCATGCATCCATTCTTCTCTTCTCTTCTGTCATCCCCTCTCTCTCAGAGTCCTTCATCATAGATATACTACTTATACTATGAATACCTTAGCAGCAAGCCCGAACCCCATCTCACCTTACTTCATCCCCCATTTCATCTCCCATTTCATCTCCCATTTCACCTCCCTCACCTCCCTCTCCCCATCTGTTTCCCTCACCACAACTCGATCACTCAACTCAGACCACGAGAGCGAGCAGAGGCGAAGAAGAAGAAAAAAAGCACCACTCAGCAAGACAGACTATCCCAGCCACCTCATCCCCTAGAAAGCCTCCCTGACGACAGATAGCCGAGACCATCTCTCTCTCTCTCTCTCCATCCCTAAAAACTCAGAGCCGATTCAAGCAAAAAGACATTACGTTCATAGGAACTTTCCTACCACCATGCAATCAATCGCACCAGTATATCCCTCTTGGTGGATAGACAGACTCAATACATAACCCAGATTGCATTACAACCACAACCACAAGCACAGCGAACATCACATATCTTGCATGCATACACAAATTCATATCCACACAAACATTAAAATTTTCTATTCCACCCTCCCCTTCACCTCCCCTCATAACCACCCCTCCATCCCTCCATCTATCTATCATACCACATAGAACCCACACATGCTCCTCAGGCCAAGCAAATAACAACATAACATAAACCCCAAAAGAATACAACATCATAATCGTGTAAAAAATGAAAAAGAAACTCCTCTATAATAGTATCTTGCAAGAAGAAGAAAAGTTCACCTCTATTCATTTGAATCCTTCAGAAGCTTTCATGAGAGAAGAAAGCCCGCTCGATGCCTGATATATGTATATCCTGTTGTGCCGTTCCATGTTCCCATTATTTGCCTATCCGTCCCGTAAAACGCCTTGCTTAGTGCTTAGCTGTGACCGTTTCTCCGGTCACTCTCTCGACGTAAGCTTTTGCCCTGTTGGTGATATGTTAGTAGGCGATTTGAAAGTGGGGAGAGGCAGCGCTGAGAGCGAGAGGGAGGGAAAGCTTACATATCACCCATAGCCACCATGCAAATAGTTTGCCAAACGCCCAACCCAATTCTAGGAACAACGCCGCGATAAAGACCCGAAATGCCGTTCTGCGAGTAAATGTACCTGAAAGTATTACCCACCGTCATCTTAGCTGGACGGTTTGGATCAACAGTCTTGGACTGCATTTCCACTCGAATGACCTCAATCGGCTGATTCCAAGCACTCAAACCACCACCCAATCCACTTGCCAAGATCTTTTCCCAAGCATTCAGCTTTCCTCCATCGTCCTTGCCAGTAACCTTTCGGATACCGGTCTCCGCCAATCGACTTAAACCAAATCGTGATCCCCAGTTGGTCATTTGACGAATCGCAACGGCGTTGACACCTTTGTTGATGCCACGAATACCTTCCTTGCGGTAGATGTTCATGAAGGTGGTCATAGTACCGTCGGGCTTCACACCTGCCTTGGCCATGTTGGTCTTGGTGATTTCCACGGTTTTCATGCAGGTGCAGAAACCCATGGTGGCATAGGCTTGAGCGACACCTCCCGTAACACCTCCAAAGATACCAGCGGTGAAGTCACCGGCGCCGAAAGATCGTGCATACCATTCGGCTTCCGAGGCTACGAAGAGGAGGACGGCACCTTTGGTGGAGGCTTCAATCCAGGCCCAGGGGATAAGACCTTGATAGACTATTTGGGAAATAAAATTATCAGCATATGATATTCGCAAGAGTGAGAATAAGATGTAAACCACCAAGGGCATTGGTAGTCAACTGTAGATGGAAAGATGGAGAAAATGGTAAGTGAGGAAAAGGACAACATACAGCCAAGCACACCACCTCGTCCCCAAATTCTACCCAAAGCACCGGCAAAAGAATCCCCACGATTAGCCGCCATAGTAGTTTTCGTAACCTCCAAGGGCTGACCGAGAGTCGTCACCTCGAACAAGTTCAGACTGGCGCCCAGAAGCAAGTTCGAGAACTTGACGGGCTTCTTCTCCGGCACAACATGCTTGGGAGCGATAACGGCTGACATGATTTATCTGTTGTTTAGAATTCGCTGGGGCCCTGACCAAGGGAAAGAGGTTGCTTCGTCGCAAAAAAGAGGTGTTTGGTTAGGGGATTTGGAGAGTTGCGGATAGAGAGGAGGAAGACTCGGGGTTGTGGATTTTTTATTGAAGTGGGAGGAAGTGAGGGTGAGATTGTTGAAAGGAAATACGGAGTTGAGATGGAAGCTTCGCTGGGGTAGGCAGTAGGCGAAAAGGTTTAAGCTAGTGGTGGTGGGTTGTTGTGGTGGTTGTGGTTGTGGTGGTTAGGGTGGTTAGGGTGGTGGTCCCTTGTTTTTCGGGGGACTTTTGGCACATTTGGGTTCGCCTGTCGCTGTGGTCCGGAACTAATATGGCAGTATGGGCCATGGTGGGGTCTTTCACGGACGAAAATACAGGGGTTCCTCGGCTGCCGAGTAGGTGGTGAAAGGCGGTGATGGCCCTGAGGATGATGAATGATAGGTGAGGTTCACGGATCTGACAGTCTACTCAGCTTACCCATTCATCTTACATACCATACTCTACATGCTCCCCGTCCCTCTTCATTCCTATATACTCCGTATTTTAAATACTGCAAAGGAATACGTGTGTACATCCAGAGTTGACGAAAATTAAATGGAGCATGAACAGCCTCGGCAAATTGTTGAGCTCAACGAATCCCATGTGGTGGAATTCGGGACCGCAAGCAACAGCAAGCATTGATTGGAGTTGGGGGAGTCCGTGGCCCTCTTGGCTTTATTGATTCTGCAGTTTGTTTTTCTTTTGCACTGTAGTCTGGCCTCCTAATATATAAAGGAGTCTAGGAGGTGCACTGTGAAGTTATTTAGTACTTTCTGTATCTACCCACGTGGCTAGTCGGTACGGCGCCATGCCCCTACCGTATACTACATACTATTGCTAGCAAAGCACCTCCAGTGGATGATAGCAGCAAAGAATCGATCCGATATATAGCCCGAAGATAGCAACAGGAAATACATGTGATTCCCTTACGGCATCAAAAAAATACATGTGATATCGCTTCCATATCCCGTGATCGTGTATGCCAAGCTCAGGGAGACAACTAGGGCATGATACTGTCGATATTCGAGAAACTGTAGCGCAACAACACTTATACGGAGCCTGTCCTACCAGCACACAAGGGGCAATTCTTAGCTTTGACAAAGTACCATCAAAGTCGCCTCACTTTGATTTCAAAGCCATCAACCCCAACCCCGAATCCAAAGAAGATGAGATAACGATCCCCGAGAACGAAGCATCTAAGTAGGAAGACCGGAGTTCATGTAGCACACCATTGCAATTTCGATCGTGAAGATCAACTGCTAGGCAATGGGAACTATTCTAGCACATATAAGAATCATGATCGATCACATCATCACATCACGTAGCAGAGCAGTCAAGGATTGTATTATATGTGCGCTGTAAATTCTCCCTAAAGAAGAGTAACCTAAAGACGAAGAGCTGGCTAGCTACACAGAGACGGAATGAAAGAACCTTTGCAAGAAAGGAATAAAAAGCTAAAAATTGTTTTGTATACATGAGCTCTGTGGTTGTCGTATTGACGTCCATCGAAGCTTCCTGCTGTAAAGTATTGTGATCCTGTTTGCTCAAATGTGAAAATGAAGCGGTTTCATCCGAATGACAGCCTGATAATCCAGGAGGTATCTTCTGTACGCCCAAACGCCATGTCAATGCAGATTATGCGACGAAGCAAAACCGAGAAAGGAAACTTGTCGTCCAGATTAGACTATTTGAAAGAACGGTTGGTTGATTGTCTGTCTGGAGCGAAGCACTTATGAAGGGTGTCCAGGTGGAGGAGGCTGTGGCGGAGACTGCTGTTGACCAGGGAAAACAAATCCAGGAGGGAACATAGGCATGCCATTCGCCATGGTTGGGAGTGGATAAGGGAAGCCAGCGCCCAAGGGAAATGGTGGCATAACTGGCGGAACGGTGTTTGCAGGAAACTTATTCATGTCGTCCCTACGCTCATCTCGACGATCCTCACGATCACGGCGATGGCGTGGTTGGCCCTCATCCTCATCGTGATCGCGAGCACCTGACCTTGGGCCGTTGTTTCCGCCTTTGTCGGTTTGCATACGACGGCTGATGGCTTTTGAAGAGACACCTTGACCGATTTCGATATCAGGTTCTTCAACGACCATACCAGACTCGATCGGTTGCCCTCCACTTCCACCATACTCGGCTGTGAGCATCCACTTTCGGTCGGCATCTGTGAGTTTACTAATCGGAATGATGCTGACTCCCGTTTGGTAATCGCTACAATCACGAGGACCGAATCCTACACCCCATCGAGTCTGTGAAAGTTAGAGTTTGAACATGGTAAGAGGCAAATGAGAAAATGATGTAAGAATTGGACGTACCCTTAGTGACGAGTCTGGAGCTCGGTTCTTTTCCATGGCCTCCTTAGCGTTGACGGCGTCCTCACGACTGATCATCTTTACGAAGGCATGTCGCTTGTCTTTGTTGACGATGCAGGTCTGTACTCTACCATACTGGCTGAACAAACTCCTCAACTCATGCTCGGAAGTACTATGACATATCAGTTATGAAATTCAAAAATTGTGCTAGTCTTAATTCTGGGAATAACTTACGTGACCCCACCGACAAATAATGTGCGACTAAGGACTAGATTCTTCATTAGCTAAATGCGGCCAAGAGCCTGAAATATATTAGCATACCTTTGATGTTGCCTTTTGCAATACTGGAATCATGGCCAACCCATTTGGGACCATCTGGGCGAGCTCTAGGTGGGGTTGGGCTGCGGCGACGTTGGGGGCTACGCTGGCGGTAATCATTTCCGCAGCCACGGCCACCTCTTCCACGATCTTCAGATCCACGATTACGTCCGGGCGAATCTCTATCCCAATCATCACGACGACGAGCATTTGGAGAATCACGACCGGCCCATCCACGTTGGGGAGAGGGGGATCGAGAACGACGGCGATAACGACCTTGAGGGGATCTCATAGAATCGTAACCATTTCGATCACGTGAATCATCTTGTCTAGCACCCCAGCTGTTTTGGGGAGTGGGATTTTGAGCACCATATGACGGGGGAGCTCCAGCAGCAGGAGCTGCTCCTTGATTGCCCATAGCTGCTAAAATCGCAGCAATCTGTTCAGGTGGGACACCTGATGCCGCCAGTGTCTTTATTAAAACTACCTGCTGCTGCACAGCTGGATCGAGATTGACAGAAGGATTTATTGGTGCAGCGCCTGGAAAGGCACCTTGATTACTGGCAAAGTTCGGGGTCCCGTTACTTGGGCCTTGACCAAAAGCTGGCGTCGATGGAGTGGGTACATTTACAGACTGCGGTGGCATCGAATATGGCAAGCTCGGATTCATTCCTGGAGCTGCTTGAGGAAGATTATTCTGTCCGTTTGATACACTGTACGAATTATTTTGTGGAACAGAGATAGGAGTAGGAGGAGGAGGAGCAGTAGTGTTTTGACGAGCAGAATTTGCCATATTGGCGAGAGCTGCCAAGATCGAAGAAGTATTAGGCGGTGCCGATGCAGATGGAGTTGGTGCAGATGCCGCCGCTGCTGATGTTGATGGCATTGATGGCAAACCTAAAGTAGCTTGAAGACCAGGTGGAGGACTTCCAGGTGGTGTGGTAGATTCTACATGCGTGGGATTATGATTAGATATGTGACAGCCATTTGAATTCTGGGAGCTTTTTGACAATCTTACCATTCAACTTTTCCTTGAACGAAGACAACATCTGCGGCGGGAAAGTCTGGCCTTTGTCCCAGATGTCAAGTAGCTTTCTAATTTTCTCCTACAACACAAAACAATCAGGTAAGTGGGAATTTTATACAACACAAACGGGGTAAATGAAGTGATAGGTAGATATGGTGGCTTCCGCGGTGAATACATCGTTCGCGGAGGATGTGATGTCTTAGGAGGTGGAAGCAAAATCCCACATGAAATACGGATATGTTGGTATGCTTGAAGACTACTGAGTTCAAACATGTTTGAGCGTACCTTTTGATCATCAGGAGCAGTTTGGATTATGTCGTTCATCAAGACGGGAAGTAGTTCCTTTACTCTATGCACACCAGCAGCAAATGTACCATCCGGAGCAGAACTATTTATGGTTTGTCCAGCACTTTTGGCTTGTTCGGTCCATTTTCGAGTTACAGAATCTACGACGTAGAGTACGCCAAGTTTGTGTGTGCCAGGAGCTTTCTTGAAGTGGGTGTATAGTTTTTGAATGAGTACTGATTCGGACTACAGGAGAGCGAAGATGATGTTAGCATGCAACTTGAATGGGAGATGGGAGATGGAGCTTCGCCACGCAGCGTGGATGGATGGGTTCGGCATACCTGAACGTTGTTTATGCAGAGAAGTGTGATGCCCGAGATCTTGGATCCGGATACTCCAGGTGGTTTCAATGATAGCATGGCCTGAAGACCAGCTTCTAATTCTGCTACTGCGGAGGACATCATGCAGGATGACAGACTTTTCAACCACGCCAGCAGAAGGTCAATTCAGTCAACGCGATAAGGTATCGGCTCAACGGTCAAGGAACCTTTTGGAAAGAAAGTTGATAATATGCGTCCCAGATTACTCTCTCTATAATAGGACTGTTTCACCTCGAATCCAGATACTGGGCTACGATGAAAGAACTGATGGGAAGGGGCGGATCTATGGCGACTACGGATCTGCGACCGTCACGTCAGGTCTCTAATCGACCGAGTTGAATAGAAATGAACAGATTGAATAGATAAATTGACAGCAGTAGTCCTTTTGCTACGACTGAAATGTATTTGATGGATTACTTCTCTTCCTAGATTACCTGCGAAGAGATATTGATGAAAATGGAAGTTGTCGTCGTAGTTGTGGAAAAGATTGGAAGCGGTTGGGGTTGTGAGCAGAGCAGTCGAGGGATTCCATTGTAAGATGTAAGAGATCAAAGCGCAATTTTCGTTCGCTGAAAATTAGTCAGCAATTCGACTTAATTAGCTACCCTGAATCACGTGTATTGACGTTCTTATACTTATCGTGCGCCATGGTACACGAGAGTCTTCAACAATCAGCTGGAGGAAGTTATGCGATGAAAAATCAACAATTTGATAGTTTGCTTCTCAGAAGTCTGTATCCGATTCTTCACCTTCCGAGGATCTTATGTTTAATTCTAATCATTTTATGTGAAATTACTTCACGAACTCAAAGTTCATCAAAGAAAAGGGTTGAATTAAGAATTGAGAACTACGAGGCCGAGCCCCGAGGTCTACCGGAGAGGCTTTGTATGCCCGACGGGATTCCGAGGGTTTTCAGCCTTGTGAGCCAGCCAGCCAGCCAGCCATTAGCTTACCGTAAGCTCTCCTGTATCCGTGCGCGTGAGATTCGGCTGAAAAGTCAATGGACAGAACATAAGTTTCATGCTTGTTCCAGCGCTTATTCAATGAAGGAATCCGGGCGTGTTGCGCTGCATATGTATAACATTTGGTGCCTCGAATACCAGGCCTGACATGCCTGTGCTACCACGCGACCTAGTCCCTTGCCGTTATGTAATGTCAGATGGACGGAAAATGGTGAGCGATGGGGATTTCCGTAGTATCTTCGGGACAAATCGCTCTGCAGTCTGCAGTCTGCGGGTAATCCGGTTAGGAAGGGGTGGTGACGGGCCAATGAGCGCGCGGTATTCTCCATTCTGGATGGTGGGATGAGGGCAAATGGAGAGAAGAAGAAAAAAAAAAGGTTGACGTAGGCGGGCAGCTCAACCTTACAAGTGCTCCCATAGGCTAAGCTGTCTCTTAGGTCAAGCTCTCAACGTGAGTCTCCGAGCCAACACCTTTTTCCTTCCGGGAATCCAGAGCCGAGCGTGCTTAAATTTCTACCCTCATACATGTACTTCCACTTCTACCCTTAATTGTGCGTCTTCTTGCTGTTGCATCTCTCAACTAGAAGACTTCTCAAAATGCCTGCAACACTTCGTCTCGGTCAATCTGCTCTCAGATCTGCCATCAGAGCTCCGGCTTTTGGTGCCAGAACAGCTGCCTTCAATGGCTTAAGATGCTATTCTTCCAAAACTCAGGTAATCTTCAATTGTGTCCTCAAGCCCCGCTACGCACGAGACTAACAATTATTTCTCACCACTAGACACTGAAGGAACGTTTCGCCGAGCAACTGCCAGAGAAGATCGAACAGATCAAGGCTCTTCGCAAGTAAGATCCGGCTCGTCGTGTCGAAAATTTCCAACAATATACTTATTCGTCGCAGGGGTTACGGATCCAAGGTTATTGGTGAAGTTACTTTAGATCAGGTCTACGGCGGCGCCCGTGGTATCAAGTCTTTAGTATGGGAAGGTTCCGTTTTAGACTCTGAGGAGGGTATCCGATTCAGAGGAAAGACCATTCCAGAGTGCCAAGAACTCCTCCCAAAGGCACCCGGAGGACAAGAACCTTTGCCAGAAGGTAGGCGCCACCATTGCGATCACCAATGCAGTTGCTAACAATAGCAAGGTCTTTTCTGGCTCCTTTTGACCGGTGAGGTCCCAAGCGAACAACAAGTCCGTGATCTTTCCGCAGAATGGGCTGCCCGTTCCGATGTCCCGAAATTCATTGAAGAGCTCATCGACCGATGCCCAAGCGATCTTCACCCAATGGCCCAACTTTCCCTCGCTGTCACTGCTCTTGAGCACGAGTCAGCTTTCGCCAAGGCATATGCTAAGGGTATGAAGAAGACCGAGTACTGGGGTCACACTTTCGAGGACTCTATGGATGTTATCGCCAAGCTCCCAACCATCGCTGCTAGAATCTACCAAAACGTCTTCAAGGGTGGCAAGGTGGCCCCAGTCCAAAAGGACAAGGATTACAGTTTCAACTTCGCCAACCAGCTCGGATTCGGCGAGAACAAGGACTTCGTCGAGTTGATGAGACTCTACCTTACCATCCACACTGATCACGAGGGTGGTAACGTCAGTGCACACACCACTCACTTGGTCGGCAGTGCTCTCAGCTCTCCTATGTTGTCTCTTGCTGCTGGTTTGAACGGTCTTGCCGGTCCTCTTCACGGTCTTGCTAACCAGGAAGTCTTGAACTGGCTCACCAAGATGAAGGCTGCCATTGGTGATGATCTCAGCGACCAAGCCATCAAGGATTACCTCTGGTCTACTCTTAACAACGGTCAAGTCGTTCCAGGTTACGGACACGCCGTTCTCCGAAAGACTGACCCCCGTTACATGGCTCAAAGAGAATTCGCTGAGAAGCATCTCCCATCTGACCCAATGTACAAGCTTGTTAGCCAAGTTTACAAGATCGCTCCAGGCGTTCTTACTGAGCACGGAAAGACGTAAGTATACCCCGTTTGATCTCTAAGTTTTCCTAGCTATGCAATATGTGCTCGCTCCCTCGCGTGCATTTTTTTGCGCTTGATCCTTTCTCTATCTTGCCCCAAAAATTTCATAGAACATTCGCTAACATACCGTTCTCTCCAGCAAAAACCCATACCCCAACGTTGATGCTGTAAGTTCTCCGCTACCCCTGTAGTAATTTTTTAGGTTACTAACTTTTTTTCAGCACTCCGGTGTTTTGCTCCAATACTACGGTTTGACCGAAGCCAGCTACTACACCGTTCTCTTCGGTGTTTCCCGTGCCATTGGTGTCTTGCCTCAATTGATCATTGACAGAGCTGTCGGTGCTCCTATTGAGAGACCCAAGTCCTTCTCTACCGAGAAGTGGGCCGAGATTGTTGGCGCAAAGTTGTAAACAAAGAATCGGATGTAGTGGATGAACTCTGTATATTATTAGAGCAGCAAAATTGATCTTAATTGCATACCATTTTTCTAGTTTGGCATTTATGCCTGCCGATGCGGTATCTGATTCGGAGATGTCAACAAGTGCATGTTTTTGTTTTCTATCCTGTGTGCGAATAGGGTGGTTTTGTCACCACACTGATGTCAAACGAAAAAAAGCCTCCTAAAAAGTTTTGTTTTCCTTGGGTTGTTTGTGGCTGTTCCTCCTACGCCCAGCAACTCCAGACAGCTAGCTGCTTTCCTAATCCGTTCATAATGGCCCTAGTTTTCGTATACGTTCCAGTAGCAATCCTCCGGCGTCGGATAACTACTTCGTGCATTCATTCATTCATTCATTCGTCTG
>LLKJ01000480.1:0-14112 GCA_002242865.1 Clarireedia sp. CPB17
ATATAATATTATTATTATTATTATTTAACTAAATAATTACTAATAAAAATCTTATTAGATTATAGAATATAATAATATATTTCTAATAATTAAGAAAAGGAAATTGATATTGAGAATTCGAAATCTCTCTAAGTTCAATAAATAGATGGGTTAGATACAAATTATACTAGATAAAATTATCTTTCCATAATCATCGATGGATATACAACTGCCTAGATAGTACGACTCTTTCACACACCACTAAAGTGACCTTATCTAACACCTCTGAGCTCAATACCCACCAATCCACCGTATAATTCTGAATAGGACATTCTTCATCAATGTGTCCCATTCCAGGGAAATATGCCCTCATGCCTTTTTTGGGTTATGGACAATAACACCATCCTTCACTGCGACTAGTCTTCCATTCCCCTGCTGCACATCAGTTTCATAAGGTAATTTACTCAAAGCCACCAAGCTTTCGATTTCATCCATCGTATAATCTCTAGCACCAATAACAAGCTTCTCAACCTCTAATCTTCCCTTCCAGCCTACGCTAACAACCAACACCGCATTAGCATCAATCTCGAAATGCACGTCAATTTCCAGTACTCCTTTTGGCTTGCAGGGAAGTCCAGTGAGTTTGAGAGTGCCCAATTCCCTATTTCCAGCAGCGGTTTCCCGAGCCCCTTCAAGAATTCTGATTGTGGCATTCTCTTGATTATCTTCAGCCGTCGATACGATGATTGATTTCCTTGTTGGAAAGATGTAGTTCCGAGGAACAACTTTGGCGAAGCCTCCCGTGCTTGTTTTGATGCCCAGGTCTAGAGATGTGGCATCCATGGGTAGACCAGCACATCCATCGTTCTGCTGCTCACCGAGGAGTTTGTAGCCCTGCATAGCAGCCCCGTATACGACAGCCTGGTCGTTTGAAAAGCTATTTGGTGCTAGAGCCTTTTTGCCGAAGTAAGATTCGAGTACCCTTTGGGCTTCTGCCATGTGCGAGAGTTCACCGGACAGTACGATATCGTCGACTCCATTCATCTCTGATTCCGGTCCAGAAAGAAGTTGTTGGACTAGTTCGATGGTTCTGCTCGGTGAAGAAATGTTTTGCTGATTAATCTTGAACATCGTCTTATCACTCACCGTACCTAGCACTTCAAATACACCATGATCATTGGACACAAGGGATATTTTGGGCTCCTTGTCCCCCGTGTCAGACACAATATAGATACCTTTGTGATTTTCTTGGCGTCCAACGTAGTTCTTGACGTCGAGTTGGTGAGCTATGCCGATTAAAGTTGGCTTGTTGTGCATACGGATTGCCTCTAGTCCTCCCATGACCACGGCAGATTTGATTGCTTGTCTTTGCTTCTCAGCGAAGTTACAAGGAACGGCAATGATCACAAGAGTAATCGTCGAGTTCAGATATTCCTCCGCCATTATTTTCTGGAAACAAAACCCCGGAGTTAGAAAAGTTGCGATAGGGAACTGTCTAAAAAATTGTAAGTCTCTGATAAGTGAATTATATGTCGAAAGTGGCCCAAAACGGTGAATGAGCAGTAAACAAATCCCGAGGGGAAATATGAACCGTGTTCTCAGAAGATACATACTAGATGCTGAAATATCATGGCTGAGACTTCCTCTGGAGTAACAGCCTTGTCCTCTCCCTTTGTGTGTATCTTTATCTTAATTTGGCCATTTTGATCCACGACATCGTACGGCAGCTCCTGGGTTGCTTCTTGGACTTCAGGATCTGAATTTTTTTGACCTACTAAACGTCTAGGAGGCGCTGCTCAATTACGAATCCTACACATGGAACACGGGCACTCACCTGGCATCGTAAACAGTGTTCTTAGGATTGTTGGAAGTTTGTGCCTTTGCGTCAAATCCTACCAGGGGTTCTCCATGGTCTGGAAAGGACACATAAGCCGGTATTATACTGCGGCCCTGCTTGTCTGAAATGATCTCAAAGACACCTTTACGGAAGACACCCACCCGTGAATAGTCCTACCCGAGATCGATTCCAATAACTAGAATCATCAGTTATTGGAAGGGCTGCAAATGACGGAATATACGTACTGTGGGGGCCATATGGGAAACCTGGCTCTTGATATTTATTATATTGAGGAAGGTCGAAATATTGTTTGATGCAAACTGCGAGAAACAATGCGGCAAGACATTCGAAACATGATACAAGTGTGCTTCTCCTCAACGAAAACATTATGTTGTGATCGAGTTCGATAATTGAATTATGATATGTATAAAGATAGAATAATATTTATAGTATCACAAGGAGAATCCTGATCACTAGACTGATTAGTGGTGTATAATTTCGTATTTAGATTATAGTGATTGAACCGGCGATATGTCTATAGTAGTACGTTATACGATACGAAGAAATATAAGTAAGAGGTGTCACACGTATCGCAATAGGGTTAAAGACAAGAATGCACTTCTCGGGTGCATGTGACTAGTTTTGCGTTGATTATAGTAAACGAAGGGGTATGCCCAAAGAGAGTAAAATATAGACGCCGAACGCTCGATGCTTTGAAAGATGAAGACCGATATAAAGCGAATCTCCCCAGGAGTTACTTGTCTTTCTGGAACCATGGGAATTTCTTTTTCCCAGAATCTACTGCCCCGGCCGAGCTCTCAACCTGTAAACTTCGTTGATAGATATCCTAAAGATAATTGTTAGCATCTGCCCGACATCAAAAAGCAGAAAAGGATTGTAAGACGAACCTCGTCATCGGAAGGCAGTAAGCACCCCAAAATAAGCTCCCGTGCAGCTGTGTTTTGGGTGAGATTTGGATAAGGTGTAGTTTGACTCTTCATGATTGGTAATATGACTTCCGACAAGACCTCAAACTTTTTCCAGTTGATCCTTTCCCCATTAGCCCCAACAAAGGTCCTGCTACCTTCCTCAGCCGAAACGAGGTCCCGTCGATGCAAGGGAATAAAAGGAATACGTGGTAAAGGTGAATTTTCCCAAGCTAGGCGGTACGCAAAATGACTTTTCTGTGTGCCCATCAACAATACAAGACGAGCGAAGCGTTTCTGTGTATCTGCCGGCACCAGGGCCCGAGTTTGTGCAAGACGATGTATCGCAGTCCCATTTATTCCGGCCAGAACAGCTGCAAGACCATTGTAGTTGTTAAGTTGTCGTAACTTCAAGGCGATTAACATGAACTTCTCCAACATTTGAGCTCTATGCTTAGCCTTGTCTCGTATTAGGATCATCATTGAGACCCATTTTGCAACATGGTTGAAATGATCGATCATACGATTGACATTCGCAAGACTTTTGCATTTCTCTTTTTGATTCAGGGAAAGACTGACATGTCGGACCAAGTCTCTAAGGCGTATGGACGAGAACATGATCCAGTCAATCCTAGTCATTTCATCTGCAACATCTTCGTCACTTGTGTCCATAAATATATGAAACCTCATTTTCGTGGGCTGGTAAGTGGAAGTTGGTAACATTTTTGCAGCTTCTCGCTCGTAGTCCTCCACAGTAAGGAACGATGGAACCGCGGAGTGAGATGGAGATGATGGACGTGCCGAAACGGATGAAGCTCCTCGGGAATCCTTTGGCTCTATCTCTTCGCCAACCTCGTCATCTGGCACCAGAGTCGTCACATCAGTTTCGTACCCTCCTTTAGAACCTGTCCTGGTAGCGATAGGCGATGGTGGAGCTGATTCATGGTTCTTCGCCAACTCATTCTCCATATCAGCATCCGTTCGCGCCCAGCCAGTATCATCATCTTCAACCACACGTGAGGACAATTGAGTCCTCATTTCTTGTGCAGCAGCAGCAAACACAGGATCAGCAGCCAACTGGTTAATGAAGCTGTCAAGTTTACGACTGGTTAGGTTGCTGGCGAAATCTCCAGGATAATTTGACACCCATCGGGCGACAACTGTTATTATACGCAACTGAGTAGTAGTTCGCGTAAGGTAGTGTATGTTCTTGTCATCTGCCAAGCGGCGCAGACGGTCTAAGATGGCGTCAAACAGCTCGCCAGGGGCGGCAAATTTTCGATACAAACACAGAAATATTTCAGAAAAGTTGGCGTCGGCCCTTGACATGTTTTGTGCAAGGAGTCGATCAACCAATTCATCAAAGGTCACACCAGCAACCTTAGCAGGCTTATCAAAAAATGTATCATCACTGCGCTGGAGGAGAGGGATATCGTCGGAATATCGGTATGAAGAATCTGCATCGGATTCCTCAATGTCGAGAAAAGTGTTAGTGTCAAAGATTCCAGTACCGGGAGACGATAGGGCTAAATGTACCTTTTGGCTAAGCGGCAACCTGAGCGAGGAACCAGAGGTGTCCAGAACGGTATCGCTACGAAACGCTGGATGAGCAGAAAGAGGAGGAGCATCATGAGGATCTGGCATCATGATCTGATGGTGCAAGTTCGTCCGGCCGTTAGGTCGCGACAAAGGGGGAGGCCCTCCTCGAGTAGCTGATGGCGGGGAAGGAAGATCGCGCCTTAGAGAGAATTCAGAGCTCGCACGACTGTGCTTTGATTGTTGACTAAGAGGTCTTGGAATTGCGGCTTCAGCCAGTTTCTCAATATTTGCAGACGAGGTAGCTCGACGGCGGGGTCCTTGAATTTCTATTGGGGGTGTAGTAGCTAGTATACCTGGTAAGCTCGGTTTTGGAATGGGATAGCGAAGAAAAATGGTAATTTGGCGTTAGTCGAATAGATCCTGCCCTACTAGCCACCTTATGTGGTGTACCATTATCATATTCAATTGATAGTTGTGGTGCGGCTAAGACATGAACCTTTTAAGAAATCGAGCATCAACTTACCATTTCTGCTTGCCATCACAGCCCGAAGCATAGAAGACAGGCAAAGTCTTGCGCTTTCGGGTACGTTCGATGCGGTCTTGACAGCTTCGACACAAGACATGCAAGCTGCCTCAAGACTCTCGACACTCAATTGACGAGTGTTTTCAGGATTGTCGCATTTACACGAGACAAGGATGGTCGGAAGGGATGAGTTTACCAATGCGTCTTCAACCATCAGCATTTGTCTTCTAGTAAAGTTCATGCAATGCAGATCACTCACTCAGTGTTTGTGGCAGCTCCGCAATACTCTCCCTATTCATAACATCATATAGTAGCAGCGCTCCATCCATGCGCGGGACAATGTGTCCATTCATCTGCTTCGGCCATTGGATTTGGCGATCAGGATTAATGTCGAAGGATTCCAAATCAAGTTCAATCAAGCTGACTGTATAGGCCACATTATCCACAGACATGCGGAGACTTGAAGTGATAGATGTTGGCAAAGCGCGCAGACCCAGTGCCCGTTGTATTAGAGTGCTCTTTCCCACGCCGTTGCTCCCAATGACCGCGACATTTATGTCTGCCATCCCGCTTCTTGATTGAGGCTGTAGAGGCAAATGTTAGTAACTTGTGCGCTCGTTGATTGGACAAGCGAGGAGGGGAAAAAGAGGACGTACAGGTATGTTAACAGCGTGGTCTACAGACGGTCTTTTGTTGGATCGTGGTGGAGGATCCTTGAACACGCCGTCATTGTGCGAATGTTCCTCGTACGTCGCTGATCTCAGTTCTCGTGCCAATGAAACAGAATGCGGCGATTGGTAGTTCCTGAAGAACAGATCGTCTTTTATGGATGCCACTGAATCGCGATAGCTGCTCTCGCCCGAGCCCTCTTCTCTCGTTGTCGAAAATTTCGGGTCTACAATGCCGCCTGTGGTCAGAGGAGCCGAGGATGTCCGCGAACCCAGGCCAGGACGCGTGCGCGGGCCAGTAGTTGTTGGTATAGATGGAGGAGAGACAGATAAGGTTCGAGCACTTCGCTGAGCTCGATGGGACTCTGTTCGTAGGGGATTTGTAGATTGGGTGCGCTTTGAAACGGTGCGTTTGGGAAAAGCACCACGCTCATCCATGGTTGTGGATATCATCTAATATCGGAACTGTACCATGCCTTCAAGCATCCGTAGCCGTATCGAGGCGCGACTCTACCGCTACCCGAACAATCTTAATGCTTAACCCGTAACCGTTAATCCTGAACCGTTGACCCTTGGAGTCTGGAGAGCTGGCGCCTGGATACCTGGTGAAATTGTTGTCCCTGTCGCAATTCGCAATTCGCAATCGATTAAGTTACCGTAGTATGGAGGGTAGAAACCTTTTCTGGAGGTACCCTGTCAAGATTTATCGGTAAGCCGCAGGAATAGTGGGTGGGTGTAGATTGTGGATGGTAACATGCTGCGGAGATCAGAGGAGTGGGAGCATGTTTGGGGCTTCCGGTGTTATGGAGTTGAGTACTTTCGTAAGAGATGTCAGACAGGATCCCACCCGGGCGTTTGAGCCAAGGGCCAAGGCTCGCGATCGTTCGACGAATCTGGCAGTATGTGGTGCAGCGGAGGGAGAGAGCGAGAGGGGAGAGGGACGCAGAGCAGGCAGAGCAGGCAGAGCAGGCAGAGCAGGCAGAGCAGGCAGAGGTAGACGGAGTAGTAGACGATAGGGGTCCCTGAGGGCCTGAGATGTATAGTACCCGTTCGTATGGTTTGGTTTACTCGTATCCTCACATCAATACCCACTGCTCTCTTCACTCTAGACGTACACAAACTGTAGAGTCGACAAACACGAGCGAGAACAAAGTGGTGCTTTTGACAGAAGTTGGATTGCAAACTGCAATTATAAGAGCGGAAGCACGTTCCGTACTGAGAGAGGACTGGATTGTTCGTAATTTGGATGTAATTGCTTCTTTCCCGGAAGCGACCTCGAATGGAATGGCTTGACTGGACCACATGAAGTAAGGTATCGTGCTTGTTGGTCTGATTGATTGAGTCTACCCTCGAGCCTCGAGGCCACCCTCCCAAAGACGCAATCCTTTCCTACGAGTGAATGTCATCTTCTGGGTGGGCGTCCTTCCAAGCTGAGAAAACCAATTCGGGAAACCGAGATGCTACTCTCTCTACCTGGTTGCAGTGCGCGACCGGACGAGAGGGTTCTCGATGGTCCCAAGCACGTTACATTTTGCTTTGTACTGTACGCCATCGCACAGGACGGTGCGCACTTTGTACCAACGCGAATGCTAGCTACGACTCTACAACTCTACGACTCTACGAGGGACTCCTGCATGACAACATGGTCTCCCGGCCATCTCCTCCAAGTTCCAACGCCATTGCCAACGTCTAGGTACTAGGTAGCAGACAACATTGCTTACTGCAGACGATTTATGTATCCAGCAACAAAGCAAACACCCTCACTCCTTACTCACTATACGAGCATCTCTAACTAGAAGATTACTTCAGCCGCCCGTCAAAGCTGCATCATCAAGTGACACCTTTAGCCTTTAGAAACTACGCTGGTCTCGTTGATTCGTGCTGAGCTGTGGAGCGGCGATAGCTATGCCTATACCAGACCCACAGCAGGGTTTCCCCGCAAGTTCGGCCTTTTTATACGATGATGCAGAAGCTGGCCGGATGTTTGCATTTTCGCATGTTTGGATTCTCGCCTTTTCCCCTTTTCGCTTGTCCCATAATTTACGAGATACTTACGACGAGGGGCGAGAGTAGGAGAGACGGTGTCTGACGAAGTGCACAACTCCTCGTCAGCCCAACGCTTGGACGTACCATCAAGCTCCCCGATCATCATTATCTATCCCGGAATTCAATAATTAGATGGCCGCCATCTCTCCAAGCTTTGGCAATATCCCGCTTTGGACCCCTCATGTATTAAAAGCATGAAATACATACTCTCGATGTGTACTTCCGTAAGGTACGGCGTAGGGATGCAGGTCATGCTTTTCAACGGCTGTTCGGCCCTATTAATTGAGAACGACATCATAATTTCACTTTTTCGACTGCGTACGATGACGATGAATAGAGCAAGGCATAGAAGAGCAGGGCATAGAAATTATTATATCAATATTGACTGGGAGCTCCAGTACTGGTGGAAGGTACAAGTACTTATAACAACAGCCATCTTCGCTTCTATCTACGTTTCTTTAAAACCTTGCTGCCTGTGGTTCGTTGCATCCAAGAATCCTTCCAACCGTTAAAACCACCTTGCAAGGGCAAAGTAAGCGCCCCGGAATCCCGCCCACCTCCACAAGAGGTCTTATTGAAGTCAATTAAAGCCTCCCGTGACTAGGGAATCGAGGCAATACCTTGCACATCTCCTGGCAAGCAATCTGTCACACGGCTGTCCCACCCTTGAAATAAGTATTGCTTGCCGAATCTGTACATACAGGAATCCCTCTCAACCCGCTTTTGGACTCGCGGCAGCGCCCCATTCGCACCAACCACAATACACGACTCTGCACGGCAGTTTTTGTACACTGCGATTTCTTCTTATTTAGGAAAGACTGCTTGTGTTCATTGCTCACTTTTGAAACCGTCTGTTGTGGCTTGTGACATGCACTGAGAATCTGAGATACGTGCGACCGACAGAATTGTGGAGTGTCTTGGTCTTCGCTGGACTGAATATATAGAAGATACCACAGGCCCCAGATGGCCTCAGTAGCTGTCAAAATTCCCAATGCGGAGAGACCTATAGTAGGTGAAGGCACCCGGGCGGAAGTTGCATTATCATTGATTGCTAATAGAAAATAGCTCAGACCACAAAGAACCATGACGCACCCACTGCGAGAATCGAAAGCAAACGGCCATCGGAGCCGAAGCAAGAAACGTGAACCTTTAGACCCTGAGGACCTTAGCCGTCGTTTAGCACTGCATCTGAATGAGCAGCGTCGCGTCGCACGAGCAAGGGCGATCGCGGAACATGGTCCATATCATCATATACCGCAGGTGGCAGCGGTGGATTTTGAATCGACTGCAACTCCAGACAAAATGGGCCAGATTCACAAGTTGGCACAACCCGCATTGAAAAGCCTCGAAGTACTTCGTTTCAGTGAAAAGCCAGTCACACTGCTTCAGAACTCAAAGGCTATGGACCTTGCAATAGCAGACAAGAACTATGTTGGAAATCGAAATCGACACCGGTGGACAACTGCTATCGAGCGTGCTGCAGAGTTAGACGACGAAAGAGACGTTTATCGATTTCCACGGCGAACATTTGAAACAGAAATCGGTTCTTCTGTGCATCGGGCCCGGCAAATGTCACGCCCTTTGAGCCTGGGGGATATGCTATGGGAAGGAGGAGCAGAAGTTCCCGAAGAAAGAAAGCGAGATCGAAATGATCGCCAGGATTGGTCGCAGAGAGACGAAGACGAGGTCAAGGTAAGGCGTAAGATGAGAGATCTTGTTACTCCTCTGCTAGCTTTAAAGATCAAGAAGAGTAAAGGACAGGAGAATGAAACCATTATGGCAGTGGGTCTGGTTGCCGCGAATGAAGGGCGTAATGTAAGGAGCGCGAGTTTCTTAGCTCGATTCAGGCGTCGAGCTCTATCTTAATCGATGTCCACCCCAATCCATAGGACAATAAGCTTCTTCTTTCTCAGATTTTCTGTCCTGTTGTTGTGCATGCGGTGAATCCTATAAAATACGTAGGTGTACGGCATCTACATCAGCTTGAAGAGTCGTATACCCATCAAACTTTGCTACGCTAGATCAGAATTTCATTTTCTGATATCTTTTTGAGTGGACACAGGTATAAGAGCTCACCTAACTTCCATCTGCATACCACTTTGATATGGCCATATACGCCGTCCAACCATCTTTATCTAGTCCAATTCTTCTATAGCAAGTTGAGAAACTTCATTTTACCGTTTCTCAATTTGCAAAAGCTGTTGAATTACCCTTGCGTTCTCTTCATCCAGTTCTCGTTGTACCATTTCTGACGCATCGCAGCCCTCCTCACCAGAAAGAATCCGCAGAACGAGCCTTGAATACTCTCGGACAGCCTCTCCTTCTTTCCCGTACACGGATCTTGCTCGTTGTAAGGCCTTGAGTCCATTCTCCATGCCTCGATCTTGATTCCATTGCTCTATCCCTCTAGGCTTCCGAAACCCGCCTGTTTGCCCGTTATTTGCGTTTTGATTGTCGAGAGGGCGAAGTGTTGCAGCATTGATCTCATCCAACTGTGCATTGAGACTAGGATATAATTCGAATAAACTTTTCAATTCTTTTGAATTTTCCAAAACTGCAAACGGCCCCTTGGAGCCAGCAGCAGCGACTGTCCCTGTTGCAGGTATAAATGCTGAGGTTGGCACACGTGAGGGTAGTACTTCGTTGCTTGAGGATACCGCTGAGCTTGATTCCGCTTCGATGGCTATATGTGTAGCTTTATGTACGGTCGAGCAACTAACAGAACAGCTAAATCGAAATGTTAACAATATTTTGGTATCCTCGGTGCTCCATAAGCCAGCTACTTACTATGGAAGATAGCAACGAGTACATTTATATTTAGAGGGTTGCTGCTTGCAGACCTCACATAATTTGACGTTCGTTTCTTTAGCTTTCGTGGATGTAGAATTAGTCGAGCCCGCCATGTCTCTGACAACCTCAGCTTCCAACGCCTTATCTGACTCCGTCTCCGCCTCCACGATTTGAATAATGGCCATGTTGTCTCAGGACAGAGCTTGGTATGAAGGCTGTTATCTGGCGCAAAGAGTATGCGACAGAAAGCTTGGGAAAACAGGACGCGCTGCAAGAGAAGCAATACTGTTGACGTTACCGTATACGAATATTATCTTCAACAGCGTCTTCGATCGTTAACCAGCAGATACGAGGGATATGATAGTGAGGGATAAATTGAAATCGAATGTGGATCATGAAAGTCATCGCCATGGCTGTTATTCATTGTGCGAGACCGAGACACGATTGTCCCGACCTTCAAAAATCTTTCGGCATAACTTAATTCACTTATCGCAGATTTTGGCAGGGAGAGCATTGATCAAATATTATCCAATCAAACACCAGACAATGAAGATTAGTGCGTCATTGCTGATTAATGAATCTTGTAAGTCATCAAATGAGGCAAAACAGCAGTTTCGCAAGAGAGAGACATACAAAAGCAATTACGTTATTTTCACCCGAATTTTCGACTTATCGCATCGTGTGTATGGCGACTCTGCCAAAATACCGTGGACTGTTGTTATAAGAGGCAGATCTGTTCTTATTCTCGAAGGTTTGGCTTGCTTGAAATCCGCGATGGCGTCGAGAAAGCTCGCACAAGAAGCAAAGTCTTTTCTAACTCGAAGTCGACCTGGAAGAGCACCATTCGTTTTGCAACCTAGAGTCTCAGCGAGATGCGTGCATCAAAGTACGCGTCTGCCCGCAATGGCAGCCTCAAATTCGAGAACGAGGCCGACTCTCCAACTCCTTCATCAACCATCCAACATGCTCAAACCTGCGTCGATTGGTGGAAGTCGTAGTATTTTTATCCAAACAGAGGACACACCAAATCCCGACGCCCTCAAGTTTCTCCCCAACCATCCAATCTTACCACCTAACTTATCCTCGCCATTCATCGAATATCTCAATCCTAGGTCTACACTTGCGCCGCCTCACCCATCACCCTTAGCAGCGCAACTCATGAATATTGATGGCATCAAATCTGTCTTCTATGGCGCAGATTTCATTACTGTCACAAAGGCGGAGGATGCCAACTGGGCACACATTAAGCCAGAGGTCTTCAGTCTCATAACCGAAGCTGTCACTTCCGGTGCACAAATTGTCACCACCGTGGAAAGTTCCGGGGCACACGGCGAAGAAGAAGAAGATAGCTTAAGCTATAACGAAAATGATAGTGAGGTTGTAGGAATGATAAAAGAACTACTGGAGACCCGGATAAGGCCAGCGATTCAGGAGGATGGGGGGGACATTGATTATCGAGGTTTCGAGGACGGTATGGTTTTGTTGAAACTCCGAGGAGCATGCCGAACCTGTGATTCAAGCACAGTCACATTGAAAAACGGCATTGAGGGAATGCTTATGCATTATGTAAGTCACCCAAAATGACAAATGACCATCCAGCTGCGCGGCAGGAAGCTAAACGGTAATGCAGATTGAAGAAGTAAAAGGCGTGGTACAAGTTATGGATGAAGAAGAGGAAGTATCCATGCGAGAGTTTGCTAAATTTGAGGAGAAACTGAGACAACAGAAAGGTCCTGATGTAACTGCATCCACAGTAGGGAAGGGTAGCTTGGATACTGTGCCTGGTTAAGCGACTGCACTCCTGATATCTCGATCTCGTAGAATTTCTCTAATTGTGGTCCAGCAGCACAGCTGGCGTGATGGCAGCAATGCAGCGAATCAGTTGCGCACTGTAACTTTGTTCCACAGCGTTTGATAATATCCATATGAACTCTTGTGCATCATTGCTGTTGTTCCTTCTACTTGCTCTCTGCAGATCCTGGCTTTTTGGCAGACCCCCTTGATACTTGATGCATGCTGCGAGGCAATTAGGGCGTGAATCACTATTACCCATTATTGGTTGATATTGTGGGGTCCCCTCCTCAATGGTAAGGACTGTGGATAGGATGACTTCTGACGAATTAAACTTGAATGCATAGCTGCGCAGGATTCCCTGGCGACTTATGGATGCCGCAATGTGTTGAGCAATCTACTAAATCCTCAAGCAATCAACGAGGCCGGGCGGAAATTCTGTAGCTACTTTTATAACATTGTATGGTGAGCAAAGAGGAGTGGTTGGCTGGTGGCCGTGATGGCTGCCCATTCATTCATTTAAAGTGTGTTCTCGGTTCGGCAATGGTTGCACGGGGCTCAATTTCCCCGCGATCGACGGTCTAGACGTTTCATGGAAGTGGGAAGTCTTACCGACTCCGAATGGCAGCAAAGTACAAGCATAGGACGCCGCTTTTGTCGCGGATGGGGAAGAGGGGAAAGGCCATTTTAAACGATTCTTGCGTTTCTTGCATGCATTGGCAGAAGAGCCTGCAAACCAAAGGAATATCTGGATTCGTAGGTATAGGCATTTACAATTACAAGATCTACGGAAGTAGTTTGCGGAGATCTCTCATCGCCCGCATATCAGGATGACACTACTCAACTTAGCGGTGATGAGTTTCAAACCCGCTTTTATTCTTCTGGGCCGACGGAATCAAGGTTCAAGCTTCATGCTTAGGCTAAGGCAGAAAATCCGGGGTAGTAAGGTTAATGGCAACAATCCTCTTGATATGAAAGCCGGGACACAAGAGCATATTCCTGAGCCTGCTACCGTCTGAGCGGTTCCCTTACTTGATAATCCCTAACCACACAAATGAAGGACATGAGAAGTCTCTTCTTTTCAGTCAAATATGCCGTATGTACCTATATAACATAACGTATGAGATGTGTGCCTCTAGTGGTCGAATCAGATGACGGTTGCGTCGCCATCGTGGTGGCAACCAAATGCAAAAAGGCCTATACCCACCACCTCCAGAGGTCTCTTAAGGGAGGCAACATCAGGCAGATGGAGGTGGGACGACTTCACCACACTAAGCTATTGTGCAACGATACTTTTTGCATCGGAGCATCTTTCAATGCTTGACATACTGTAGACCCTTGGTCACGCAGTAAAACAGGACCTTTATATGTCTGCAAGGCCGGCACTTCTACTTTACCTTCTCATATCCTCTCTCGTCATCCCGAATCAATCCAAGCTGCGCATTCAAGTCCAAGAGGGTTGGTAATTGTATAAGCCTTGTAATAGCTTTAAACGAATCCATTTAATATCATTGAAGGAACGAGGCGCTCTTCAACATCTTCTCATTCTTTACGTCTCTTTGGCCTTGCCATAAGGAATAATGTGGTATGATGTAGCAGGCAGTAAGGATGTTGCTACAGATGCTGCTCCTCCTCCTGCTGCATGGCTTCGCATGGCCTGATAGAATCGATCACCATAATTCGACAGCCAATTTGGTCCTGTTGCTTGCTTTTTACCTATCTCCCTGCTATCTAGCTGCAGCATTCAACAGAAGAGGCGTTGCCGTAAGCAACAAATCCAATGCTGCCCTAGTCTCGCGGAGATCTCCCCTCTTTTTCTTTGGATTTCCCCATATATACCCAAATGGATGGGGTTTGGTCTCCCCTCGTTCTGTGCACAAAACAAGGTGAAGCAGGACATGGTATCCGGACATTCTATTCCTACCTCATACCCATCGTGTTTTTCCGAAAGTTTGCTGCTGCATAGTCTCTGCTTTTGGCAGCAAATGTCTGTATCAGTCCACCACCCACCAC
>LLKJ01000481.1:0-31392 GCA_002242865.1 Clarireedia sp. CPB17
GTAATGAGGCCCAGCGCGGCCGCATTTGCGTCTTGGCGCCATGTAAGATCGAGTAGACGCATGCAGAAATCAGTGGAAAGGCGGCGGGACGTGCGAATGAATAGGCGGGAGTAAAGCCGATAGTTATGGAGGAGATGCTTAGTTGAGCGAGGAAGGCGATGGGTGGGGGGAAGGAAGAAGAGATTGGCGAGGCGGCGGGGGAGAAAAGACCGGACGCCATATTAGCGTTGGATCAACAGTAGGTACACAGTAGGTACACCGGCGGTAGTGGAGTGAATAGTGGGTTTGTTTTAGGCTTTGGCTCTTGGGTAAGTGGTAGTGTTAATTATAAGAAACGTTGTAAGATAAGGCTGGCGAACGCCATTCGGGTGCGAGGGATGGGATGTTCGTCCGTAAGCAGACGGAGACAATCTTTCAACTTGAGGTCGGCCAAGAAGGGAGTTTATTAGAGTGGTACGAAGTAGAGCTGGCAGAAGCTAGGTAGGTAGTTACACTCACTGGTGAGGTGATCATGAGGCATTATTGGCAGAATCCAGGCGGTGAGAGTTAATTTAGGCTACGGCACGGGCTTACACCTGGCTCACCTGGGTAGTACCTCCGAGGGCGAGGGCGGGGAGGGGGGAGTTCGGCGATGATCGTTTCAACGGAACACGGCAGCATAGACGAGCATAGACTAACTACCATGTAGTAAGGTTATGCACGGTAGTTAGATTATGGATGAGTCGTATTATGATTATGATATGTCTGATAAGTGAAAGAAAGAATATTCCCGGTACCTATTGTCACCGGTGTATTACTACTTATTAGTTTGTTTGAGACTCTAATGCCCCTTACTACTGTATCCATCTGCTTTCCCCCAGCTAATAAAAGGAGGGGACCCCGACCCTTTACGTATGGTGCAAACGGACGGTCAAAGCTTTCTCACTACCGAGACCGATGGATACCTATATCACCAGCGGTGTTGCAGTTAGCCAAGAGCTCTATTCAATTCGTGGCTCGGTTTATTTTTACTTTGTTCTTTTCGTGGTTGCTTATAGCATCATAACTCGAGTGTACAATCGGTATTTCCACCTACAGCATTTCAAGGGGCCAACTCTGGCAGCTTTCTCGCGCTTATGGCTAGTGAAAGCATATGCTTCAGGCAACGCAGCTCAGACATTTCTCAATGTGAACAATCGATATGGCAAGCTTGCACGGATAGGTCCCAACCATCTGATCACAGATGATCCCGAGATCAACTTCAGAATCTTGGGGACCCACTCTCCATACCGCCGAGGGGCCTGGTTTGACTCGTTGCGATTCCACCCTCACTACACGAGTATCGCTTCGGAAACCGACCCAGCCAAACATGACGCGTTGAGATGGAAGGTTTCTGCTGGATATACCACCAAGGACTTCAAGGACTTGGAGGGCGTGCTGGATCGCAGAATCGAAGAATGGCTGCATCGCTTGGATGTCAAGCGCGTCGAAGGGGGCCAGCACGGTTTCGACCTTGCGCGCAGTGTACGCTACATGACCCTTGATGCAGCATCATATATCTGCTTTAGCCAGGACCTCATGTTCAACGAGGCTGAAGCCGAAGAATTCTGGGATAGCATAGAAGAGAGTGCGCCGTATGCGCAGTATATCTCCTGCGTGCACTGGCTCTTTTCGTTGGCTTGGATTGTGTGCCATATCCCAGGCCTGAAGGACAAGATGATCCTCAACGAGAATAATAATCCTGGCGTGGGAAGGATACTAAGAGTGTCTCGCGTTGCCACCGCGAAACGCTTTGGCTCAGATGCGAAGGTCATTGACGACATGTTAGGCTCGTGGGTCAAGAGGGGCCTCTCACAATATGAAGCAGAGACTGAAGTGTCAATAGCCTTGGCCACAGGAGCTTTCCCCACTGCGTCGACGATAAATGTGACTATTCTATACATCTTGACCAATCCACGGATATGGAACACAGTGAGGAAAGAGCTCGAGACCGCAATCTCCATGGGCATGATTTCATCTCCCGTACGAAATTCCGAGATCGAGCATCTCCCGTACTTACAGGCTTGTATCAACGAAAGCTTGCGGCTTCATCCTCCTATCGTTCAATTGCGTGAGAGAGTGGCACCCTTAGGTGGTGAGAAGATCGGCGATACCTTCATTCCTGGTGGCACAAACATTGGCATCAACATCGGTGGGCTGTGCAGAAAGGCATGCTTCGGCGAGGCTCCGGAGACCTACAGGCCTGAGAGATGGCTGGATGCAGAGCCTGAAAGGTTGGGTGAGATGAGGAGACTGCACGGGCTTCTGTTTGGCCACGGCTCGACAAAGTGTCTTGGGATTGTGCAAGCATCGATGATAATCAATAAAGGATTAGTAGAGGTAAGTACTGAATAAACTTTCTTTATATCTCACCTCGCTGATTCTTCTTTAGTTGCTTCGAAGATACTCCATCGAGGTTCTTAATCCGACCGATCCATGGATCGACCAGTCAAATGGCGTATCATTGCATAGGAGGTTTCTTGTACGTCTTCAAAAATGCAGAAGCAAGTGAACAAACTATCATGCTTGGCAAAGTAGATGCTGGGTAATTTGGTACATATATCATACAGAATTGCAACTTTTCATTCGAATGCAGTCACAATTTGAAGTTATCTCACTCAACCTCGTTGTTTTAACTGAAGCATGTTCAGGGTTCTTGCATATTCCACCCCATCGGAATGCATTGCAATGTTTCCCACACAGTTCACAAACCTCAAGCCTTTTCCTCGGCTCCTTCCTCATTCTTCTTACCCTCCGTGATTAAACCAAAATCAGTCTCGAGTTCTGTCCTAAGCTTGACCTCCCTTTGCAGGAAAACCAACAGGAAGCCAAAGCCCGCCAACGCAATGGCCACCTGCCACGTGAGCTTCAAACTGTCCGTATATACGTCCACAACCTCTTTCTTAAGAGGCGCGTCACCATCAAGCGTGCTTATAAACGCCTTCGTGGCCAACTCGTATGCTCTCCCAGCCCCCAACGCTGCCCTCGTCTGCGGGTCTTCGATTCTTGAATCTAGGTGCGCAAACCGATTATTAAAGACAGCCGCAGATACGGCGATGCCCCAGACAGTGCCAAAGCTTCTTAGCACGGCCCAAGTACCCGTCGCCGTGGCTGTGTATTCCTCTCCGAGCTCCGCCTGTACGCTGGGTAGCAGAGTGCCAATTGGTAAACCCGCACCACTGGCGTATATGATTTGAAAAATGACCCATTCCGCTGTCGAGCTGCGTGCGTCCAAGAGTGTGAAAAGCCCAAAGCCCAGCGTCATTAGCGCAAAGGCAACCGCGTGCAATGGTAGGTAACGGCCTAGCTTCTCCATCAACCCACCGCCGACACCAGCAAATACCATCAGGTTAATAACGGTTGGAAGCAGTTGTACACCGGAACGGGCGGGTGACGAGCCGCGGACCGCTTGGAAATATACAGGCATGAAGTAAATTTCCCAGTAGAGAAACATGGCGTGCAACATCGTCAATGCGAAGCCGGCGGCCGAAGTTCGGTTTGCGAAGAGCTCCGGTGGCAACGTTGGTTCCGCGCAATATCCGGACCATTCATACGCCGCAAACAGGGCGAGGCCAACGAAGCCAAGCACCAGCGGAAGGATGGTGTGCCAACTACTCCAAGAATAAACAGTGCCGGCGTTGGTCAGGGCAATGAGAATAGCAATAGTAGCGGCAATGAACACAGCATTGCCAGCAAAGTCGACACGGCGAAGTTTCTCCTTTAGCGTGGTCTCTTTCTGCCATTTCACATGCAGAAACACAGCCAGTAGTAGCAATCCTAGCGCAGCCACAGGAATATTAATGTAGAAAACCCAGCGCCAGCTTGAATTCTGCACCAAGATCCCACCAATGAAAGGCCCGAGTGCCGTAGCTACTGTCGCCGCGCCGAAGATGTAGCCCATGACACTTCCCCGCTCACGTAACGGTACTAGATCGCAAATGATCATGTCAATCATCATAGAACAGCCTCCACCACCAATGCCCTGCACTGTGCGGCCCCCAATTAACATTGCCATCGAGCGCGCACCTCCCGCAATACCGCTACCGAGGATAAAGAGCGCGACAGCAGAGATGATCAGCCAGCGGCGACCAAATATATTGGCGGTTTGTCCATAGAGTGGTTGGAATGCAGTACTGAGAATTCTGTCAGTGCATGATTCATGAAAATGGGGAGCGAGATTGGGGGTACGTACCTGGAGAGGAAGTACGCATTGATGACCCAAACATAGGTTTCCCCACCTCCAAGCTCTTTGGTGATGGACGGGAGCGCGGTGGAAACCACGGTGCCCTCGAGGGCCACAAGTAAGCTCACGATACAGAGAGCTAGAACAACAGCCCAGTATCGCCCTGTCTTTGCCTTGGTGTTGGATGGTACGGAATTTCCCGCGGCAGCATGTAGAATAACGGGCTCGCCCCCTGGCAGGCTGGCATCAGTTGACTCGTTTTTCACAACAGCCATGATGAACGGCTAATAGATTGCTACAACGGAGTTTCCTTTTCCCAGTCGTAATGATTTTTTGTGTGTGAATTAGTTCTGATATCTGCTTGGACTCGAACATCAAAAAGCAGGCTGTTACTGTGATCAAAGGAGGAGGTAAGAGTTTGTTTCTTTGGTTTTCAATGCTGACCACCACCAACTCTTTTTGCCGCATACATGCATACGGTAGTTGTACAATAAAGTTCTGTGAAACATGAGCTCTGGTAAGATTGGCGGAAGAACAGCTCCGTGTTCATTTCTCGTGACATTGCAGCGTTGCAATAAGGGAGTCATAGCATACACCCACAGAAAGCCTTGCTCTTCTGCCTCCTTCGAGCATGATCACACCCATAGCTACAGATGTTATGTTAACCCCTGACGTAGTTGTACTCGGCCCAATATATCTGCATCAAATACCGGTACAAGTGCTTACGTGGCTGTAACCCCATAGTAAAAGGACTCCTCCGTAACCCGCGGCAGTGGGTGTGGCTGCTAGGATGGATTCACGAATTCCCAGCTGGGGTCTACATAGCCAAGTCACTCGTAGCATTAGCAAGTCAGGCTTCTTCAATCTTACACCCCCCAAAATTCTCAACGCCGTCTTACAACATGCTTTAATATGCAGCCGACTACATTTTTGATGAGTGCTATGGGGCGTCAAAGGTTTTACGCCGCCGTCGGCGGGGATGACTGTGTTTCCAGAGCTCAAGGGTGTTGTGACCGGATGTTTATGATCGGATGCTTGGATTCGTCATCCAGTTGGACCATGGAGTCATCATGATAGTGAAGATACTGAAACTCTGCCGCTGGTTTCGACCTTGATCTGATGGTTATGCCTGGTTGTGCCTCGCGATTCTCCGAATTTACCATTGAAATTTGCTTTCGAACCTGCCATCACATCCTTATCAGCTGAAAACACAATGATCGAAACACTGATTGACCTCTTCGTAGACTACAAAGTGCTTGTTATAATATGCCTCCTGATCTTGGCGGGTTGGAAGTACTATCAGGCATTTTCGCCACAGTTGACAAAACTCGACGTCCCTTCTATTAACGGCACGACATCTCCATCCGGCACCGAGTTTTGTACCTCGATTTTCGAAGGAACACGCAAGGTAGATGCTCAACAAAAAATTCTCAGAATATAAAAGACTTACCCTTTATAGTATGGTGATCGAGTTTTCAAGCTTAACACCTCAAACTATGAAACCGTTATAATCCCAAAGCGCTTCATCGATGAGCTCAAATCCGCACCGGAAACTTCAGTCAGCCTGGGAATGGAGCTCTACGAGCGGCAGCTCGGCCGCTATACGCTCATCGGTACCGTCGGGCGCTCGCATGGCTTTGTGAATGCCATTCGGCAAGACCTGAATCGTAATCTAGCAGCTACGCTTCCACTTCTGCTCGCGGAGGTCGAGTACGCGACGCACTCAAGCATTGGGTCCGCACCGGTGTGGAAGCCAGTGTCAATCTACTCCGCCTCGTTACGCATGGTAGCCTTGCTCACAGGCCGAACATTCGTAGGGCTGCCATTATCGCGTAATGAGGCGTGGATTAACACCAGCGTGGAGCTAACAGTGGATACCTTCGTCGCCGCCTTTGCGCTGTGGACGGTGCACTGGACGCTGCGGCCTGTCGTTGCTTGGCTGATGCCACAGGTCTGGAGAATCCACCGGCGTAATCGACAGGCTGCAGCTCTGTTAAAGCCTTATCTCGAGCAACGGCTACGGGACATGCAGAACCCAGGCTTCAAGCGGCCTGTGGATATGCTCCAGTTCTTTTTGGATAACCTGCCTAATCATGATCCTCATTATCAGGCAATGTTACAGTCTGCGATCAATGTAGCGGCGATCCATACGACGAGTATGAATGTCACACACACACTGTACGACCTTGCTGCGTATCCGGAACATATAGGCCCGTTGAGAGAGGAGCTTGAGTCGGTGCTCAAGGCTTGCGGCGGTGTTCTGGACAAGAATGCCCTCGTCAAGATGCGTAAGATGGACAGCTTCTTGCGCGAGAGCCAACGTGTCAACCCGCCTGGAGTCGTCAGCATGAGCCGCAAAGTCGAGTCAGATACTATTCTATCTGACGGTACGCTACTGCCAAAAGGCTGCTTGATTGCATGTGATTCGTGGTCGGCTACGCGGAATCCCGAACTGTGGGATGAACCGGAAAAATTTGATGGATTTCGTTTCGAGAAACTCCGAACTATTCCTGGAAACGAAACAAAGTATCAGTTTGTCACGAGTAGCCCGACAAATATGCCTTTTGGCCATGGTGCGCACAGTTGTCCAGGGAGATTCTTCGTGGCAAACGAGATCAAAATTCTAATCGCGCATATCATCAGAAATTATGATATAACGTTGAAAGAAGGGGAAGAAAGGCCGAAAAACTCATATAATAATATTATGATTCTACCAGATCATAATGCGCAACTTCTATTTCGATCGCGGAATCTAGAGCTGTAAAGGCGTACGGCCAGGGAAGGGGAAGGAGCTAAGGTTGTCGCTACCAAGAGCCAGGGTAGAACCTAGGGAAACGCTAAGTACCAGGTACTTAAGCCTTCCTACTTCTCCAATTATACTTCTCCTCTCTTTATAGATTCGTATAATTATTATTTTCCCCTAATTGAGATTCCAACTATCTACTTCCTTATAAAATCTGAGTTAGAAAATAATTTTTAATATTATATAATCTAACTATTTTATAAATTAATTATTAAATTAGATTTATTAGATTTATTAGATTTATTAGGTTTCTAATTTTTTATATATTGCGATTTTGATATCCCGTACTCTTGATACCCCGCGCTCTTAATACCCCGCGCTCTTAATACCCCGCGCTCTTAATACCCCGCGCTCTTGATACTTATCATCACATTCTGCTCTACTGCAGATTGAACCTCTTAGCCAACAAAGATTGGATCATGTCCTCCAAGTCGCAAAGTTTCGTAGATACTATTGGACGGTGTGTTCAGTTCGTGTAAAAACCGGCTGCGGCTGATTGTGGGATAGGTGTTTCGATAATGATACATATTCCGATCTGACCATTAAATGCCGCGATAGATACTGGAAAGTTCACCGCGTTATTGTTTGCTCCCAATCGAACGTTTTGCATGCAGCATGTATGCGAGGCTTCAAGGTTAGCATTTCGTGGGTGGTCATTATTCAGGCTAATATCTTGCTCCTACAGGAAGCACATACAGGCATCGTTGATCTAGACGACGATGATCCGGTCTCCGTCGAAATAATGTTGAGATACTTCTACACCGGCAAATATAACGAACCGGTTAACGAGAACAACGAGCTGCGTCTACAATTACAAGCTCAAGTCCTAACATACAACTTGGCCGATAAATACAATATACCGACTTTGATGGGGCTTGCAGAGAAGAAGTTTAGGTCTACGCTCGAGAAGGACCCTACCCCAGAAGAATACCTATCTGTGGTTTCAGATGTCTATACTGTACCTACACCAACTAACACCTTACGCGCCATCGCTGTCGAGTATGCTAGAACTAACCTTCGAGACATGATGCAAAGCACCGATGTTGAAATTTTGCGAGTTATGCTACAGGATATACCGGAGTTCGCTTTCGATGTACTTCAGCTGTTTGTAAACGCCCCACTGAGAGGATGTTGTTTCTCCTGTGGTCCAAACCAGAACGCCGAAGCACTCCAGGCGCGCTGTCTTAAATGCAACAAAGGAGGGATTTCACTCACACATTGATGAAACTCGGACGAGTTCTTTAGTAGATGGGGATAGGAACAAAGAAAAGAAATTTAGTGGTAATTGTCAAAACATATGTTGTAATTATACCTAAAGTCCACTTGTGTGAACCCCGCAACGACAGATTGTTGTTTAGGGCAGACGTTCAAGACGTTCTCTTTGTTGGCATCTGAATCCGGCGACAGGTCTTTGATACGCGATCTCTGCTCGAATTTCAAGTGTACCGTTTCAGGAAATCGGTAAATTATCGTTGTGCTTTGTTTGTTCATATGCAAACAAAACAACCAGATCTACTACCTTCAAACTCAATACAATAAATCATGATCAACATTCCAACGTAGTGTGTACCAGAGAAAATATCAATATGTCAGGAAATCGATCACATGAACTTGGGAGAGGAGGCAGCGGGGTGAGACAGGGCAGGAGAGCCGCGGATCCAGACCCATTACTTATTCGAAAGCAAGAACGTCATGGTTTCACGCTCCAACTTGTATTTGGGAAGGCCGTGGAGTATCCTTCGGCCGGACTTGTCGTTGCCACTGATAGAAAATTTCGAAGTGACACTATGGGATTAAACACGGCAGACAACGTACCAGAGTGGCAGGAAGAAGAAGTTGGCTTCCCATCAAGGAGAGAGTTGAGGAATAAATTTTCAGGTCGCCCGTTCGATGAGGGCCATGCTCTGTCTTTCACAAGTAAGCTTCCGACCGCACTTATCTTATTCCAATTCTCACATCTGCAGCGAACCAGGATGTAGGGGACGAGAAGGTCAGGCTCATTCTGATTATTATGGCTGATGTAAATGTGGTTGATGATGACGACGTCCTGGCCCGTCGTTTCGAGGAGTTCAGAAGGTCAATTGTTGCTTGTCTTGAAGTGGCTGACAGGGGACGCTGTGCATCGATCGCTCTGCCTGTATTCGGTGGCCCTCCAATGTCTCATCATCTACTAGACGAAGACGACCGCAGCATATATCAAGATCTGATAAATAGTATCTGGGAATATTTCCTGCCGGCGCAGGTGCCTGGAGAAGGCATGGGTGAAGCCATATTACAAGCTGCTAGAAGAAGAGACAACGTTAAAGTTGTCAATATAATTGTCGAAAACAGAAATATCGGTGCTGCGGATGTTGTCAATGAGTTCATTCTCTGGGACGCCCGAGAACGTCTCGCTCGGCTTGTGGATGTATGGGAGTATGTTAAAGACGTTACCGCCGTTCCAAAAAAAAAACTTTGCGACTAACTGGAACCTAGTAACATATTTCCTGATGCAGGACCACAAGGACCACCTGGGCTGGATGGGAGAGATGGGAGTAATGGGAAAGATGGCAGAGACGGCAGAGACATTGAGGTTGGAAAGAATCAGGCAGATGGAACGCAAGAGGCTTTGGTCCAACCGCATTCAACCGAAGAAGAAGATGAAGGGAACGACGAAGTGGAGAATACTGAAAGGTCTCGAGGGAACAAAAGGTCCGGAACAGTGCAAAACGCTACCCGAAGCAAAAGAGCCAAAGGACCAGAAGGTAAAAAGCCGGCCCAAAAAGCCAAAAGTGGCCCCGCTCCCGGGGAACGAGCACAAGAACGCGGAAGAGGCGGACCTGTTCCAGCGGACCAAGGAGATACGGGTGCTACCGGTAATATCGACCAATGTAAAGGTACTACTACAAAGGGCACGCAGTGTAAGAAGAATGCCCTGCCTGGGTCGGAGCGTTGTCGCATCCATCCCATAGCGTGATAGTTAAACGATTTTTTGTTCGAACATTTCCAGTTCCTTTGAAATGCTGACAGCTTTTTTTGTACGAGTACTAGGAAATGAAGATGAGCATAGAAGTTGCGGAATAGTCATGTGATTCGCTTCATAAATATATAACAAGTGGTAAAATTCATCGGAAATCTACCAGCAGGCTGAATTTGTGCCCTCGTGGTTGCTAGAAAAAAGCGAGAATAGAGCATACCAGAGGACAACTATGTCGCAGAATTTTGAGAATCAGGTTCGAAAATACTCCCATATCAAGACGTCATTGTAAGAGAACCTCTACACCGTTGGATGGAAAGCTCTTCCGATGGTCGAATAAATCTTGGACTCAGAGATGGATTCCCTAGCACAAGTCACATCCTTGGGAGGCCGATATTAGATGATTCGGTACAGGACAAGGGTTTATTGAGTTTTGGCGAACGGGTAGGCTGGTGCAGGGAGTAAAATAAAAATGACATCGATACCAATAACGACATATACATCTCAAGTCTCTGTACACTTCCCGAAAATGGACTTTAAAGTTCCACCGTGGTTTAGCCCTTAACTCCCCGACGGTTCAGGGACCAGGGAGTTGTTCTTCAAGGCAGCAAGGGATCATAGAATCCCCGTACAGTTGCGCATTCATACAAGTTCCGGGGGACGTAAATCGGGTATTCAGACTTGATACCATCACATCATTGACTGTCGGTCACCTTGACCCCGTTGCAACGTGTCCCAACTCTGTGAAAGCATCACATCGACCACATCTTCAGTTCAAGTCCCGAGAAAACAGGAAACATCTTAATAAATGCACAATGCGAACTCATTTTCGTACCCCAGTTTCCAACATCGGAATGCTCGAACAGGTCTCTTGGGAGAAGACCTACAAGATCCCAGCTATGAAAATTAAAGTCGTGAGCGGCGGTCATAGTCTCTCGACCGTTTATGCGTGAGCGTTTCGGAGCTAGTAGGCTGGCGGAAGGCGTACTCCACATCACGACAATGATGTGACAGCGAGATTCTATCTTCGTCGTCACGAAGAGCCGAGAAGCAAGCAGTATCTTGCTGGATGAGGACAGGAAGTTATCTCCATCACTCACGAATTTGTGGCGGGACCACTCTCATTTCTCATGTCATTCAGTATGTGGAACGGACGTTCGCGTGTCAGACAGAATATGCATGTTAGCCACCTTCGAGGGTATTTATATTCAAATACACCCGTACATTTGTTTTATAAGTTATTAAGCCTGACGTGCATTGAATTGGCTAAGGTGCCCGCACTAATGACATAAGCTCACCCGCCACCGATGGACGATCTGACCTAACTTCCGCCTCATTGATCGACCGCCAAGTCAAGTCAACGAACGGTCGGTAGCTTCAGATATCACGGTGGACTCAGCCTTCACATTTGAGAAATTCTTCTTGTCGCCCAAGATTCTATTCCATGAATCATCCTCGTCCGGAAACGGACCAAACCCAAACTATTCGAAAACGTCGGCGGACCCAGTTGGCATGTAACACCTGTCGTGATCGGAAAACCAGGTGTAATGGCGAAAGACCGGCGTGCTCGTCTTGTATTAGAAGAGGTGTTAGAGAGAGTTGCTCATATGAGGAGATGACAGTTAGCTCGCACAGGTCTACAGTCTCACTAGGGTAAACTCCAATCCATGGAAATGCTTCGAGGAGGTCTTAGACTATCTAGTTGTAACCCCATGCTAACCTTTCCTTTCAATATCTAGGCACAGCTCAAGCAATGGTAATACCATTACGAGCCTTGGATTTGGGGGTTCCGACTGTCCTTCGTCAAGTACTAAGGATAGACTACCTTCAGCCACACTATCCGGCAGCAATACCTCGCCGGCTGGGAAGATAGACGCTCTAGCCATGGTATCTGATAGTACTATGGGTGACCCACTATACGGTAGATCTTCTACCATCGCCCTAGTAGCTCAGGTCAGAGAAGCAGCTTCAATTTCTACAATTCAGAGGTCGGCGGCTTCAGGGCCCGCGGAATCTGCTTTCAAAAGTTCACCCGAGGTGCTGCACAAGAAAGACTTCAACAGTTTCGGTCTACCTCAGCGGCAACATGCTGATGAATTCTTGGCTTGCTATTGGGAATTCGCTCATCCAGTCTTTCCTATATTACATGTACCTTCTTTCAAGTCATCTTACGACCAACTGTGGGTTTCACGAACAGAGACAGATGAGCATAGTGACGAAATTGATGAGACTATATTTCATGCTACGTTAAACCTAGTCTTCGCTCTCGGATGCCAATACAGTAGTACAGTTTCTCCAGAGAAAAAATCGAGTTCAGCCGATGAATTCTATCAACGTTCTCGGAAGCTAATCAATTTCGAGATATTGGACGCGATGCAGCTATCGCTGGTCCAGTTGTTCCTCTTGACTGGTGTATACTTACAGTCTACAGAGCATGCACACCGGTGCTGGAATGTGATTGGATTAGCCATTCGGACAGCGCAGGGACTGGGTTTGCACGCTGAACCCCCCTCACTGAGAACCAATCAATTCGACCGGGAGCTGAAAAGAAGAATTTAGCATATATGTGTGCTGCTTGACCGGTGCGTAGTTTCGCATCACCTTGAGGTGCGGGGGGCTAAACTCAGCATAGACTATTAGCAATGACCTTTGGCCGCCCCACGATGATATCTGCTGAATCATGGAACACTCCAGTTCCTACAATGATCGATGACGAATATCTACTGGTGGACGGTAAAGGAACCCAGCCGTCTGGAAGCCAGTCACGAATGTGCCTCCTTGTATACTCAATACAATTGTTTGAAATTATGGACGAAATACTGTCATCATTCTATATTCAAGACAGTACTAGAAATGGTAAGCGGATAGACAGGAATACAGATGGTCAATGGTCAATTGATGAACTGACCAATGTTTTAATCATTAATACGAAGCTTGACCGGTTCAAGAGCGCACTTCCTCAGTTCTTAAAGGCCGATGATCACCAGTCGACCAGTCAGACACACACGATGTTACAAGAAAAAGTTCTGCAAAGCAGGTAAGACATCAATCGTCATCGAGTTCAATTATACCCTGACCCATCAGTGTAGATTCTTGTATGTTCGTCTCATGCTCTTGAGACCTGTGTTACTTGCTTCGGTTGCAAACGGAAGACCTCGGGGAGAGCATACAAACACCGACATATTACTGGATAATGGTCTTGCGAAGGAAGTCTGTTCATTGTGTGTTAAGACAGCTCAAGTGCTTCTTGAGACTTCGTACGAGAATCTCGATTCCAACTATCGTAGTCCCGGATGGCATGTCGTGTACTGTGAGTGCTAATTTTGACGTTTAACTCCCGAGACTGGCGCTAACCCTCCAAAGTTGCATTTGCTGGAGGCATTATTCTTCTCGCAGCACATTTATCTTATTTAGTGCCCATCGATACCAGCGATCAGTCATTTGCTACATCGTGGAGCTGTTGTATCAGAGTTTTAGAGTATTATAGGCTGCAGATCTCACCAGCGGCAAAGGCAATCACAATACTCGAGAACCTGAAAGAAAAAGTACAGGCAATGACTAGATCAGCTCCTACTGAAGCACCTACAGGTGTAAATGGGTCTTCCGTCAACATCCCGGCCCAAGCCGAGACTAATCCAGAGAATATCAACAACGGAATATCCGGTGAGACCGGTCTTGATATGGAAGGTCTAGACATGTTTACAATGGACCCCCTAAACGATACATGGTTTACACAACAGCTGTCGGATATGAGCTGGTTTGACTTTTCATAACTGAATAAACTAGCCAGCTTGGATATCATAACATCTATCAGTTGTGCGAATGACCTTTCCACTACGAAGTCATGCTCTGTAATCAAATTCTATGTATTACGAGAAGCGTTTCATTCCAGCGATGGAGAAAAGGCATATCATGAAGGGAAATTAGGCAAGTATTCTTGGGCCCCTATTTATGTTCGGGTTCCCAGTCTTGATAAAGTATGCCCAAAATTGAGACATCTGGCTTGGAGTATTGGGAGAAGAATGCGGTGGAGAAGCTCTGCAGAGCTAAGTGTTGTCGGTTCGGTATGTAGAAAGACTGAGGTTTGGCACAACACAGAGACTACCGGTGCGTTTCTGCATACGGATAATCCACTAGGATGCACCGGAAGTTTTCACGCCTTGCAGTTAGGGGCAACAGCGAACGTTGGGATAGCTCTGAGACTCTGAAGAAACAACAAATTGGAGCACAAAACCTCGTTACCTAAGCATCAAATTTGTAGTGAACTGCATCCGCTCGAGATCGTGACCTTACTGAATCGACAACTCTGGTAAATCACCTCTTGCCTGAAATTTGACAAGAAGGGTTTTAGATGACAGGAGTTTTGATCTACCAGACAAAATTGATTTTGATTCTCACATGTCATCCGATGTGTGGAGCTTCCGATTGGAAGTTTCCTCCGCGGAAAGAGATCCCATTGATAGCAGTGGAGACATTTCGATTTTTCTTCCTGACTGCCAGTAGCCTAGAAGAGAGAGGACTGGTCCCGATCCATCTTGTATGTCACGCCAAAGCTTCTCTTCTAGAGCCTACTCAGTAGTCCAGCAACAAATCCAGGGAGCTCCTCGAATGCAACATCCGTTTGTACATTCAACCTCCGACTTTGCACCTCACACATCTTAAATTTCTTCCACTTTTTCCCAACCACCACAATGATTGGATATCCAACCAGATCAGCGTCTCCCATCTTCCAAGCAAATGATTGCGGTCGATCATCTATTATGGCATCTAGCCGTGGCTGTATGGTGAGTGCATCGTAGACTTCCTCTGCGGCTTCCGGGTGTTTCTGGATGGGGACAACAACGACCTCGAATGGAGCCATAACCCGCGGCCAATTGAGACCCTTTCCATCAGCCAAAGTTTCAGCCACGGCGCCGATCATTCGGGTAACCCCAATGCCATGGCATCCCATCTCTATCGGGACACGCACAAGAGTTCCGGGAGCTTCTGAGCTGACCTTATCATTCTCCATAAGCTCAGACGGTAGATCTATGGTTGCGTTCATAGGCTCGCTATACCGTGTCCCTAAATGGAAAGTGTGACCAAGTTCGATCGCCTTACGGACCTTCAGTGTACTACAGTTACACCGAGGGCAGTCATCACCATCTTTGATCCGTTGCAGCCGTAACGGAGAAGCTTCATCATCCTTGAAGATAACACTTTCGACAGACATCCATGGCCATCGGAACAGGTCAACTAGAGACGAATCCATCGATTTAATCTTCTCCCGTAGCGTTGAAGGGACCTGACCATCAATCAAGTTCAAAAGTTGTAATGGAGTTCTTCCTGACTCCTCGGGGAGAGAGGGATTTGTCAGCTTCGCCCATAGCTGGGACACAACCTCGATTGACGCATCGTATTGTGGCACTACTGCTTTGATAGCGTGTAAGTTTACATCTATCGGATGCCCTGATGGGGCCCAGTACCAGACATTGATAAGCGTGTTCTTGTCTTTAGAGATACCACGGTGAATATAAATGTCGCCTTGCTCTTGAAGAGGTCGTGAGTTGTCAACTTCCATGATTCTCGGGGCACCGGATTGAGCCAATTCTTCGTTGGCTACATAATCACAGTTCATGCAATTGATCACATGGTCCTCCCCTTTCGAAGTAGGGAAATGGAATTCATGACTCAAATTTCCACCCATGTCCCCAGAATCAGCTTCGGCAACCAAGTACGGTATCTTAAGTTCGTCAAAAAGGTTCTTGTATACCTTACGAACATCCTCGTACGTTTCCAGTGCAAGCGGGACGTTGTAATCGAAAGTATATAGGTCTTTCATGACGAATTCTCGCGATCGTAACAATCCATGACGTGGTCGTAGTTCATCCCGATATTTGCGGCCTTGGGGTGACATGAGCCAGGATAGAAAAACTGCCAGGGAAGTTTACCTATTTGATATAGACGAACAGGAAGCTCTTTATAGGACTTGACTGTGTTTGCTACTAGGTCCGTGATTTCTTCCTCGTGCGTTGGAGCAAGAAGATACCCGACCTCTTTTCTGTCTTTCAACCGAAAAAACTACGAACATCGTTACTATAAGCAATTGATGAGTTCTCCGACCAACTTACCTCGGAACCACTGTTCAGACGCCCACTCCTAGCCCAAATTTCCTCTGATGATATGGAAGAAAGAGAAACTTTGGAGGCGCCTACAATCATTAACGTCGATGAAAATAGGCAGCTGAGACTGATGGCTGATCATACTTAACGCAGACATGTGCTTGTCAATGAGGGTCTCTACCTTTTCTTGAACCCTCCGTCCCAGGGGTAACATATGAAAGATACCTGAATGAGCCTGAAATGGTTTAACTAAGAAGCTGGTTTATACAGAATGCAACTATGAATAACTGACCTGACGCAAAAACCCAGCTCGAATGAGTTTTGAATGGGAATCTACTATACATCAGCCCCGGACTTCTCTAAAAGTCTGGCCAGCCCAACCCTCATCTACATTTGCGGCTATACCACCCGTTGGCACCCAGAAACGTGATAAACGTGCTCTCTCATCTTCCTAGTATGGAGATGATCAGTCCGATCCGTGTGTCGAAGCAATATTGAAACTTACAACAACTTTGGCGGAACTTGAGTTGTACCTAATTGCACATATCTTGGAAAATTTGGAGATATGACTTTGCCGTCTGGCTAGCTGTGCCGACTGGCAAGAAAGTGCCCTTAGAGCACCAAGTTGTTTGATCCTAACGGACCCCGAAAGCTTCATGATAGTTCGGCTTAGGTAGAGAGCGTGTGATTCGATTGAATGCATTTCAAAGCTTCCATGCAATTCTATCGAAACATGGCCGGAGAAGATGAGATAGAAAAGAATTAGTAGAGTGATATAATCACCTGCATGAAGTTCAAACTCATGAAGCAGAGAAATCAATGTAACCGGGGCATCGGCAAAACCTTCATCCGGTCGGCATCCTGATAAAAAAAAAAGTTTTGAAATCTTATCGAAGTTCAAAGCTTCTAGACTTTGTTTTCCATACTGAAGAATTTCTGTTTTGGTAGAGAATTACCTGCGATTGAACAATTTTATACTCCTGTCACCGGCAATCGAAGTTCTCCATCAGCATGGGAAAACACCGAAAGCCGTCGAAAGCGCCAGGCGCAAAAGTTTCCGCAACCGCAAACGCCCAAGATGTTCCCTCTTTCGATGAAAATGCTCTATCAGCACTGACAGAGAAAATTGAGCAAGGTTTCGGAAAGGGAAATGGACCACAGAAGCCGGATATTTCTGCTGTAAAGTCGAAGAAACAAGAAAAGAAGAACAGTTCCAACAAACAAGGCAATTCGAAACCAAAGTCTAAGCCTCAAGAATCGCGCCGGGGAACGAAGAGAGATGCGGAGGGGAATGCAAAGGAAAAGACCAATGGCTCACCAAACAAGTCTCAAGATCCTGCGACCGAAAGGGAAATATTGTTGCAGGAAATTTTGGCGTTAGGAGGAACTGAAGAAGATCTGGACCTTGTGCTCGACGCTCAATCAGATTCAGAGAATGAGGGCGCGGGGAAGCCAGCAGCGGTCGACAGAAAATTCCAAAGCGAATTCTCAAAGTTTGTGGCTAGTCTTGGAATTGATAGCAAAGCATCAGAGACACAAGTAGATGAGGATGAGGCACAGGAGGACGAAGCTGAGGAGGAGGAGGGAGATGACTGGGAAGAAGCTTCTGAATCTGAGGCTAGCGTAGCAGAGCAAGTCCCAGCGGTCCCAGAGAAGTCTCCAGTAAACACCAAAGAATCATCGAAAGATCAAAATCGCCTGGTTAGCACATCCAATCCTCAATTCTGAGTCCACTGACCCATTTTAGATGTTTGAAGCCCGAGCAGATTGGCATGCTGTAGCACTTCCACCCCTTCCATCACCAGATCTGAGCGAATCTGGCCCATACCAAGAATCAATCAGGAATCTAAAAGAGTATGCTACAAAATTGCTGGAGGAGGATAGTAATCTCTACTCTTCCAAGCACCTTTCGGCAACATCATCACATCGGTTCCTTTCGACCATTATGTCCTCTGGTACCTTGTCCGATAAAATTTCCGCTTTAACTTTGGTTGTTCAAGAATCTCCTGTTCATACAACAAAATCGTTCGAAAGTCTCTTAGGCTTGGCGAAGAAGAGAAGCAGAGGACAAGCAGTGACCGCATTAGGGGCTATGAAGGATTTACTTGGAGCTGGTGTTGTTCTTCCAGCTCATAGGCGACTTCGAACATTCGCTGCTCAGCCGGGCCTGCTTGGAACATTACAAGAAAGTCCAATTGCAGTATGGAGACCTGGACAGAAGTTACCCGGGAACATTACGAAAGCCCATCTTATTTCTTGGGCGTACGAAGACTGGCTCAAAGACTCGTATTTCGATATGCTCAAGATTTTAGAAGTGTGGTGTAGTGATGAAGTCGAGTACGCGCGTTCGCGAGCGGTCACATACGTCTATGAATTACTGAAGGAAAAGCCGGAGCAAGAATCGAATTTACTTCGGTTGCTGGTCAATAAGCTTGGTGATCCAGAGAAGAAGATCGCATCTCGTGCATCGTATCTTCTGTTGCAGCTACAAACCTCACATCCATTGATGAAACCTATTATTGTCCATTCCATTGAGAATGAGCTTCTCCTACGTCCTGGTCAAAGTTCGCACGCAAAGTATTATGCTATCAATACTCTGAATCAGACAATTCTCAGTGCGAAGGAAGAGGAAGTCGCCAAAAAACTACTTGGGATCTACTTTGGCCTTTTCGTATCTCTTCTAAAGAAGCCTGAGCCCATCAAACCAGCAACATCACTTACAGTTAACAAGAAGGGAGAAATCCAAGGAGGTGGAGCGCCGATGGGCAAGAAAGCCAAAGCAAAATTGACAAAGGAGGAAGAAGCGAAGCAAGCTAGTGAGGAAACAACAGAGAAGTTGATTTCAGCGGTGTTGACAGGTGTCAACCGTGCTTTCCCATTCTCCAAATCGGACGACTCAACGTAAGGCACTCTACTCTACCCTTGATTTTAATCTCCACCACTAACTAGCTACAGTCTCGAGAAACACATGGATACGCTGTTCCGTATCACGCACTCCTCAAACTTCAATACCAGCATCCAAGCTCTGATGTTGATCGAACAACTGGCCACAACGAAACACCTTGCTGTCGACCGCTTCTACAGAACTCTTTACGAATCTATCCTTGACCCTCGCCTCATTACATCATCAAAACACGCACTATATCTTAACCTACTCTACAGGTCATTGAAAAATGACATCAGCATCAAGCGTGTTAAAGCTTTTGTGAAGAGAATGTTGCAAATTGTCACACTCCATCAACCTCCATTTATCTGTGGTATAATATATTTGGTTAGAGAACTAGAAGTCACATTCCCAGGACTTAAATCAATGCTCAAGGACCCCGAAGCAAGTGCTGAGGATGAGGATGAGGCCTTCCGCGATGTTCCGGAGGATGGAGAGGCGGCAGCGATTGAAGTTGACGATTCTTCAAAGTCACAGGAGCAGTACGATGGGAGGAAACGTGATCCTGAACACAGCAACGCTGACAAAGGTTGTTTGTGGGAGATCGTAAGTTACATCTGATCATCTGCACAGCACATGCTAATCATACTACAGATTCCATTCCTTGCTCATTTCCACCCTTCTGTTTCACTGTTCGCTCACCGTCTCTTGGACGACGAGAAAATGCCGCCTAAGCCCGACTTGGCTTCTCACACACTAGCAAACTTTCTGGACCGATTCGTATACCGCAATGCCAAAGCAGCAGCCGGGGCACCAAAGGGTAGCTCTATTATGCAGCCTCTGGCTGGTGGAGACAGTCGTGGCATTTTCGTCTCTAGTCGTGGAGCACAAGCCCAACAGTCCGTTAACTCAGAAGCATTCTGGCGCAAGAAGGCGGAAGATGTTGCGGTCGATGAAGTATTCTTCCATAAATACTTTAGCCAGATTGGAAAAGGCAAGCAATCTGCGAAGAAGAAGGAAACCAAGAAAGGAGCGTTGGATGACGATGAGGAGGACGAGGATGAGATTTGGCAAGCTTTGGTTGAATCGAAGCCAGATATCGAAGGTCCTGACGACGACGATGATGATGATTTGGATATGGACGACTTCGACATGTCTGAGGATGAAGAAACTGATGGAGGAGTGGATATCGAAGGCGAAGGTGGAGATGAAGATATTGATATGGAGGACATCGACGAGGACGAAGGAGATGAAAGTCCAGGAATCTTTGATGAAGATGAAGACGATCTTAAAGGAAGTGATGATGAGGCTGGATCTGATCTGGACCAGCTATTCGAGAAGGAGCTGCAGCGAGCAGCGAGCACCGAGAAGGAAGGAAAAAAGACAGAGACGAGCAGGGAAAAGAAGAGGAGACTCAAGAATCTTCCTACTTTTGCTTCTGCAGATGATTATGCTGCTATGTTGGATGGGGATGGGGATGAGGATATGGGAAAATAGGGGACGATGTAAAACTAAAACTTGTCGGGCGATATTTGAGCAGATAATTGAAAAGGCAGTTATTATGGAGTATTGGTAATGGGTATTCTTGACGGTGCTAGAGAGCAAATGCTCACCTCTATAGCCAAGGAAATGAAAAGTTCAATCCACTGTTGGAAAACACTATACTTTTGAGATTGCTGGCGATGTGTTATCGAGAAACATCAGGTGAATTTCTGAAGCGCTACAGCAACTTTTGTCAATCTCATATTGGACTGACCATAGACGCCCAAATCAAATGTCAGATTATCTAACCCCTCAATTGTAGTGATCTGACAAAAATTGGTAACAAATATCCCACCCTTCAACTCCTGTGCTACCATTCTCCCAGCCTCCTGTCGCCGCTGGGAATCCTTTTCTACCCTCCCTATTTTCATCCCTATCTGCCTCAAAAATACCACCTACTCATCAAACCACTCTAACCTATCCTCTTCCTCAAAAATTGCCCTAAAATACTTACCCTCCACCCCACCCACATCCGTCTCCTCCATATGAATACAATGGAACTTCGCCTCCTCCGGATTCCCCGGGACAAACGCGCGGAACATGAAATATTTGTTATCGGACTCGGGAAGCAGGACTTTGCCGAACAGATGCAGGCCGTAGGCCGAGGTGGCGACGCGCACGGATTTCAGGTCCGCGGAGGAGAAGCTGGTGAGTTGCTGGTTGGAGAGGTGCGCGACGGCTTGGAAGTATTGGGGCTCGTGTTCTAGAGATAGGAGGGGAAGGGTTAGTTGCGGTGTTGGATTGGGGGAATGGGATGGAGGAGCAAGGGGCACGAACTGTCGGTTTCGTGGCGGAGATGCTGGAGCATTTTCTTGAGGTCGGTTTCGACTTTGCGGAAGGTTACTATGCTGTCCTCTTTGGGAGGATGGATCTGTCCTAGCTGAACTGTGTCGACGGTTGCCATGTTTTTGATTCTTTGTGATTAATTGATCGATCTATGATGTTGTAGTTATGTCCAAGACTGAAGACCAGTAAGTCAATTTGTGTTGATTATGGGATTTTTTGATTTACTTATAACTCAAGTTTAAACGACCAATACAAGTAAGTGACAGTGAATGTTTGAGGCAACATGAGGTGATATAGCAGAGGGACAATGCTTGATTATATGCTTGCATGAAATATGAGGGGAATCAGACGATGACCAGATCATTTGACTTATACGCCTCTTCAAGTTCCAATGAGCATTTTCCTGCTAGAAAGGTGGAACGACTTCGATCAGATTGCAACACACGATAGCGTATCAATTAACGTCGGTCCGTTGCCTTGGTTTCATCTTGACCGAGATGCATAAGCCAGATTCACTCGGCCTGGTATTCCTGGCATCGGCAAAGCAGGGAACTTCTTTCTCAAGAACGTTGACTATACGACCATGTGGTATCCACTCGTCTCGGTCGGTGAGGTCGTCCCTCCAGATAACGGGTAAAGCGCTTAGAGTATACGGTGAAGTTCCGTTCACGCCACGAACCCCCCTCACCCCCCGCTTCTTCCCCGCTTCCGTTCTGATGTTCCTCGTCGTGAGATGACGTCGACGTGGGGGACAGAGAGCGATGGAATGGCCTCGTGGTGACGCCTCCGATGTCACAGCTGCACACGCATACATAGTCGTTTCAATCCAGGAACAGACACTACACCAAGAGCTTCACAACGCTTCGATCATGTAGGTACCAAGCTAAGGTAGCTCTTGCTCAGTGAGGCATGGCGTGGCTCAGGGTATGATAAGATTAGATTAGATAAGATGTCGGGAAAAGTGATGCCGATGCCAAGAAGAAACTATTCTCAGCAGATGCGATTTGGCCGATTTGATTCCATCGGAGTTCTTCATCCTCGGCAATACACTTCCATACTCAACGAAGAGCCTCCGTGCCAATCACAAACATAGGGCTCTGTACCTTCGCTTTTGCTTGAGTACTTGGCAGTCGCCTTTGGAATTGCTGTAAAAAAGAGCGTCCCCCTTCCCTGCGATTTGGGGTCCATATGCGCATTCGTTCCGCAGTGTCCAGCATGCAGAGGTAGTAAAAGTACAATCACCAAGATGTCATTCTCTCGACAGTTCATATGGCCTCGAGCGGGCATTTCCAAGGCCGCTACTCGAGGTCCAAGCATCTCATACCACAGCAGAGTAATTCCCAAAAGATCTTTACTGTTTTCGAATTCTCAATCATTCTCTACATCCCGTCGACTATGCAACGCCGAGGGCAAGTCTCATTACCAACCTATCTAGCGCCCATATATCTGACTCAAACTCCAGCAACCTTTCCCAATCCACCTCCAGAGCGAAAAACTTTCCTCCGCCGAGCCATCGGCGTCCTCGCAATCGCCGTTGCATTCTCCTCCACCGGCTTCGTCATCGCCGCCTTCCCAGCCCTCCGAACCGCAAATGAGATAGTTACACCCGTGAGCGACCAAGAAACACTCACGCGGTTCACACCGACCGACCCCAAAGCCATCGAAGTCGAACAATATATCAACAACCACCCTCTCGTCAAACAACTGCGCTCCCGTCCCGAGCTCCGCGAATCACGACCGCACCTGCGCATCCCCGTTTCCCAGCGCGGGCACAACCTCACAGGAGGAACGTTGATGGGACCGGGCCGCGTTGTGGTGCCGCCATATGTATGGCTTGAAGCTGGGGGGAAATCGCTCGTTTCGATTTCTTACCTTGGGGAGGATCTTTGCGGGCATCCGAATATTGTGCATGGAGGGTTTCTAGCAACGATGTTAGACGAGGGACTGGGGAGGTGTTGTTTTGGAGCTTTGCCTAATAAGATTGGCATGACTGCTACGTTGAAAGTGGATTATAAGGCACCGACGATGGCGGGGCAATATGTGGTTTTGAAGGCGAAGACGGTTAAGGTTGAGGGGAGGAAGGCTTGGATTGAGGGAAGCATTGAGACTTTGGTTGGAGAGGGGGAGACACCTACAGTGTTATGTAAGGGAGAGGCACTCTTTATAGAGCCTAAACAAGCAGCGGTAAGTTTTGTGTTGTTCATTAACTTGAAGAATGTGCTAACGAGTCTATAGCAAATGGCTAGAATATATCCAGTGAACTAGGGAAAGAAACGGAACTGTTCATAGAAGTTAAATCAAATGAGATAGATAGATCTGACCGTTAGATAAACCGTACAATATATGATCAGAAGAAAACCCATCTTTCCAATATCTATAACTACCAAACACTTTTCTATAACCACTGTAGGTATTCTACGTATGTCAAACAGCCCCCAAAGCTCCACACCCAAATGCGAGTCAAGTTTACAATTTCAACAACTTCTTCTCCTCCAGATATTCCACAATCTTAGCCACACACTCCTCCACACTCAACTGATCCGTCCTAACATGAATCTCCGGCTTCTCAGGCGCCTCATACGGCGCACTTATCCCCGTAAACTCCTTAATCTCCCCCGCCCTAGCCTTCTTATACAGCCCTTTCGGATCTCTTTTCTCCGCCTCCTCGACCGGTATATCTACAAATACCTCAATAAACGGGATCTCGAGATCGCCGTCCCCGCCCTGGCTCTGCGCATGCAGCTCCCTCGCAATCGCGCGATCTGCCTTATACGGCGAGATGAAGCTCGTCAGCGCAATGGTGCACGAGTCGGCGAACAGCTTTGCGACTTCGGCGATGCGGCGGATGTTTTCGTTGCGGTCTTTTTCGCTGAATCCGAGGTCTTTGTTGAGCCCGAAACGCACGTTGTCGCCGTCGAGACGGTAGGAGGCGAGACCGAGGTGGAGCAGGTGCTGCTCGAGGGCCGTGGCGATGGTGGATTTGCCCGAGGCTGAGAGGCCTGTGAACCAGATTGTCATGCCGCGTTGCTTTCGGTAGGTGGACCGCTCGGAGCGGGTGAGAGAGGGGTGCCAGGTTATGTTGCTGGAGGGTCGTTAGCTTTGGGAGGAATTTGAGGGCATTAGTATGGGGTAAGAGGTTGGGGAATCGGGGATCAATGTCTGCCATTTGAGGAGGCATATGGGGAGAGAGGAAATGGATCGAGGGGAAACGTACGTCGCCATTTTGACTATTGAGGGATTTGAGTCGTAGAGGTTGTTGATCTTTTCGTAGGAAAGTTGCAAATAAACAATTGAATGGCTCCTCCTTTGAAATTGTTCGGGAGAATGAGTGGAATTAGGAGCAGGGAAAATTTAAACTCTTATAGATCGTTGTCCTGCTAAAGATGCCCTCGTAGTCTTGCAATGTACCATAAAAATCTGCCCCGCACTAAACGCGTCAGGTGGGTGGGGCATGGTGATCACGTCTTTGGTACCTTTCAAGGGCCGTCAATAATTTCCCCTTAATTGGTTTTCAGCATGTCCGCTTCATGCCGGGGTTGAGGTTACGTTGCGACGGTCGCGTAGATTGTATTACTCGTGCAACAAAATATACAATAGAGCAGTACGTAGTTATGTATATTGAACTGATCATGGGTAATCGTCAACGCTTGCTTCGTTGATATCTTGCAATGCTACCATACAATAATACAAATGCTTGCTACACTCGATCGAACATCCCTTTGCATGCGCCAGCTTCCACCACCCTATTCATATCCCCCATACCATCTATATGATCTCGAATTCGTAGAAGACATAGGCCGTATATTCATTACCTTCTCCTCCTCCCATTCCAGCTGCGGCTATCTCTGATGACAGGGTGGAGTCGTCCTTTAATGCCTTTCCTTTCTTATCACGGCCAAAAGCATTTCCTCCTAAGTAGGAATATGCTGAATCAAGGGCAGTCTTCGCCTTCTTTGCGCCTTTAGGGTTTGACTATGAAGTGTTAGCATAATATAGATAGTGGAGTGTAGGTCGCAAATACCTTAATTAGACCACAGACAAAGTCCAGAGGTAACCCATATCTTAGAACTGTTTCAACAAACACCCTCAAGGTCAAAACATGTATCCAGATCATCACACTCTCACTCCAACCAGTTCTACTCAGCCTTAATGCCTCACCCCATACTTTTCGTTCATCCTTTTCTACACGCTCGACTTCTCTCTGTTCTTCTTCCTTTCCACCTTCAACGTACTTGTAATCACGAGGAGTCCACTTATTCTCTCTGCACTTTAATTGGAACTCTGCGCTGTGCTTTTTGAACGTGGTAACCGCAAATAACGTAAACTCTTCATCATGAGTAACTTCAACGGAAGATCGCGGGACAACCATAGGGGATATCGTCTCGTAAGTTTTGAGGAAATCTCTCTTTACGTTTGTTGGAACGACGACAAGGTGTGTTTCGAGGTATTCGGAATCTTGCACCAACAACTTGGGGTCGACAACTGGTGTAAGAGATTTGGTGGAGAGGTTACCCCTTTGCGAAATCAGTATATGCCTCATTCTCCTAGCTTCATACACTCACGTCTGTTTTCGTTGTAAAGCCGTAAGGTTCGACTTGACCTGATTGTACTGGTTCATCTTGCCCTTGACGTCGTTGTCAATGCTGACTAGTTCCTAAAATCCCATCAATACAAGTCCCATTCTCTTTGAATTGTATGCCAACCTTTTGTAACAAGTCGATGAGTTCTGCAATTGGCTTGTCCGCGCGATACTTGACTTTGTTCCATGAAAAGGTGCGAAGGTATTGATCCGCCGGTTCTGTAGACAATCAATCAGCCATCATCCTCGGGCCCGTTCTCTCCCTACTCACTATCATTGACTGTCTTCTGCTGCGAGATTTTACTCTCGTCGCCTTCCAGTAAATTTCGCAGAGAGTCTCCGACCTTTGCTACAACGCCTTGACAGGCGCCTTCCAACTTTGATAAATCATCTGCCTGTCCAACTAAGGCGTCTAGGGTGCCGATCTTGAACTCGGGGATCTTGAAGGGAATGGTAGTTCCATTATCGGTGGTTACCGTGGATCGTAAAGCCGTAAGGGCTTCGTCTCGGTCGTTCGATTGCGATATAGATGTTGGTAGAGACACCAGCATGTATTTCGTAGGGCCAGACATGGTTGGAAGGAAGCTCTGCGTATTCCTGGCAGATAGCCTCAAGTAATGTTCGCGCACTCAAACAGAAGGAAGATACTCCCAAATGTTCCCCAACCTGATAGCTCGGGAGCGTTGGAGTCTTGGTTTCGTGGAAGAATAGCTCGGATTGTTGGTGGTTGGAATCCTTGGTCTTTGGAGTTCGGTGAATTTGAGAGCTTCGAGCTTGCTGCTTGATTGGGGTTGGTCCGTGCACGATAACCTAGGAAGCTGCGAGCTTCATCTTTCTCGACAGTAGTTCACAACTTAGTATGTTGAGAGTTCTACTCAAATTCAATAGTGGAATCTGAAGAGCAAGAAATGTTAGTTCCGTGCTATGACTTCTAGTTCCACCTCCGCGACAGCAGAGCTCCTCCTGCTCCACCTGTCACTTTCCTCGACTTCTCCGATGGGATCAAGCCGGACTTCAAGCACCTTAGAGTCGAATAGAAGCTTTTTTATTCACACCTGAGATCCGAATAGCTTCAAAGGATATGATTCATGCTACTTAGGTGCTGTTCCACCAGGGAGACAAGTGTTCCCCACTACTGGCGCATCCGAAAACCACCACAGGTTCTGAGCTGGACGAGGGGTGCAGAAGCGTACATCTTTCCATGAACTACATTGAATTACCCCGACGCAATCTTTGCTCTCTGTCCTTCTCTGCAAGCTCTGAGTTGTTCACTCATATAAATGTACCCACTTGGATCCTAGCGGAAGAAACGTTATTTTTACTATCTTCACATTTTGCGGCCCGGATATGCTGCCCACGACTGTTATGCAGTTGCATATTGCATCAGAGGATAGAATGAATATCTTGCAGTTGTTAGTCAATTATAGAGTGTCAGAATATGGTTACACTTCCAAGCGGAATATGACTATAGAAGCAAACAAGGTCCTCAGCAACATCGACGAAATTTGGACAGGGTCGCACAATTACACCAAGACAGATGAACATTCAAGCAAAGTCGAGAGCTCGTCTATGAGTCAATACATCACCTAGTGCATTGCTCTGGGAGTCTGATCTGAAATACTGACTATTTTTTTTAGGGATGAGACGAGCTGTCGATGCAATATATCCAAAGGTGGTATACCATTATTCCCAATTATGAATGCTGCTGCTTCATCTGGTCATCTACCATATATGTCCTTCAGATGATAGCACAGAGAGATAGTACGGAGGTGGTAGTCGATGCGGCGATGTACTGTAGGTTTTCATGCTTGTCCGTCTGCCACATTCAAAGGTAAGATTACGTGCATGTTTCACATCTACAGTAGGCTGGAAATACTATATGATGACGCTTGTGTTGGCGCAGCAATGCAATCCGGATGATGCCATTCCAGTTCATTGATTAAATATCTTTTCATTGATTTATATCTGCCGTATACTGTGGCTGGGCTACTACCGTCTGTATGCCTTTAATCTTCTCCTGTGCAGCTCATTTAACAAAAACGTACGGCAGTGCTCTTTTGTCCCGCCAAATTATCACCTACCATAGACCTCAAGAGTGCCGAAATCTTCTCGAAAGTTTCGATGGAGCGACTCTTTCTACACCTCTCAAACGTTTACTTTGGAGCTCTCTTTAGAAGGAAGACTGTTCTGGGAGTTTACTTCTCCGATGACTGCACCCTCGGCGCGTACGTATCTTCATACAGCGTCGCTGCTAGTCATTCACTTGGAAGCTCCGATGTATCATTTTGACTTCTTTAATTAATATCCATTCCTGTATAGTTCACTACAAGTCGGAGTCTCTTCATATGCCATCGGATGCACCCAGAGATGTCGATCGTTTCCTCGGACTCTTTTCACTCGTATCATTCCTTCTTTTCTTAAAAGGCTCGTCTGCCCTCTACTAAAACACCCATACGATTGATCAAATAAACAGCCTTCCGAACTTATTATTACAAAGTGTTCGGAGAATACTCCTGTTCAAGATGGGTCTCAAAGCTTTAGTCACTTCCTTTGCTCGAAACTGGGGTATTCTGGATATCAAGAAGCGCCATGAAAGCCAGTCGATATCCACAGAACAAGTGATTGTCCAAATGCCAAAAGCGCAGCCGACGTTTGTTCGCGCATGGAACAGACTTCATTTGAAACTCAAGCCTCATCGTCGATTCTGGTCGAAGCAATCGAGAAGCAGCTTCCTCTCCAGTCATACACCAACACTGATCGAATCTGCCTGTCCACAACAATATGAGGAGTTGGAACAAAATGCTGCCTCCACAATTAACATAGGATGTGATTCAGATGGCCGCCCTACAGCGGATCCCCATAGCAGTGTTAATATTGTATCAACGACAGGTCCAGTCGCTGAGCCCAAACTCCTTTCTTCTAATGTCAACGCTACTCCTGATATTCATCTTGCAATCCGGGAAGTCTCTTTCCCGCTGGTTGGAGCATCGCCGAATACCCAACTACCAGATATTTCTAGTCAGCAATTATCCAATCTTCCGCCGAGAAACGTCTCACAATACTATGTCCGAGAGAGGTGTTCGGCATACATCAGATATCAATATCTAATAATCTCTAAAAGTTTGGCTGTCTTTACAGGAGCCTTACTTCATGTCAACAATCGCATGACCAGTATAAGCCTACATTATGCGCGATTTAACCCCGACTTTTCGATTTTTGGATTGGGTCCAGAGCTGTATCTTGGTGATTTCAGAACAGTGCCTGGATACCTGAAGCTTTCTGCTATGACTACCTCTCCGTCTCCAAGAACAACAGTCACTACTAACGGACTAATTCTGGAAGGATCTGTAACAGCTATACAGTCTTCGGTCGAGCTAGATCATACATCGTCTGCTGCGCAATATGTAACTGCCGAATCTGGTAGGATAGCGCTGGTCGAATACATGAAGACAGCTCGGATTACTGCTTTGCTCCCGGCATCTCAACGCATCACTATCAAAAACACTTGGCTTTCAATTGCTCATCGAGGCCAATATACACATGGAGAAATTTCGCACGCTCTGGAGCAGCTTTATAGGTTCTGTCGAGTTCAGCCAGACGCAGCATACAAGGAATTCGACTTGGGCCCAGACTACGCTATCAACCGCCATCTTCTTGATTCTTCTGTTCGGGAGCAGATGAAAAAGGAGACGAGTTGGTTGGTCGAATGGGCCGAGGAGGTCTTTAGGCTAGCGGGAATTCCAGTCCTCAGAGATGCACGCCAAAAGCTGTCACCGCCGTCTTCTTATTGTATGTCTAGACCGATGTTTATTCGAGTAGGCGTTGCCAGATCTGCTTCGCGAATTGACCAGCCGAAGAACAGTTCACAGACTCAACCACCTAAAAGCAAAGAGTCTCATAATGAATATCTTGATCCGGATTGGGAAGCACCTGACTCTGAGATTGTCCAAATTGTAGGAAAATGTCTCGCCTACTTCAAGACCAAATATCCAATGCCGCCTCTATTACTGCTACCGGGCCTTACACGCATCGAGGCTCGTTGGGCGCAGCTTGCCTGGGAGGGTCATCTGACGACTGAACAGATCTTGGAAAACATGGATTCACTTCGCGCATTCTATCGGGACAACCTACAGAGAGCATTTCAGGAGTATAACCAAGAACATGATTATTCTAGAAGGTGGGATTTCATTGATCGACTTGTTGCTGAGAGAAAAAAGGGGGAGACAAACGAGGCTTACGAGGTCAAGCATGATAGCAATTGTCTTAATATTGTTCACGGCTTTGAAAATAGCCGTGAAAACCGGCTAGACAGAGAGAGTAGATGGACACCTACTAGTACTCGAAGCCAGAATTACACCCAACAAGATCGGATCTGGATTCAATCAGGAGCAGCTAGGAGCGCAGAGAAATTTCGTCCTAACGGGAGTATATCGAGTCTCGCTCGTGGACTCGCTAGTGAAGCTAATTACTCCAAGTGTCTTGCTGCCAGAGGCATTACAAAAGGTCAAGCTGTGTCGTCGGGTGCGGTGAACTTGAGAGATTTTCCGAAACGTAAGGGTTTCCTAGATTGCCATGTTCACAGGACGCATACCTAACATTTTGCAGGCAAAACCAAGGGGCATAAGCTGCAAAAAAGGATCCCCCCACAGCAAAAAATCAAGACCGGCAGATATCGCAACTATGGTATGTACCAAGCGCACTCCCATCTCCCAAACTCCCGATACTAACTTCTCCCACAGCATCAAAATCAGAATCTCCACCAGTAATCGCAACATCCTGCCCTTTCAACCACGCCAACCACGCACAACGCAGAATCGAAGCAATCAAAGAACAAGCCTTCCAAGCCCTCAACTTCCAAGTTGGCGCCAAGAGAAAATACAGAGACGCAGACTTACTCGGAGAGGAACCGAATACACTTCGACAGAAGAGAAATACGTATAGACTTCGACCGGAGAGATATGTTGCTACGTTTTGGGCGGGGATGAGAAAGGTTGATGGGTCTGGTATGTTTGATTTCTCTTGGATAAGTTTGACGTTTTATTCACCATGCGAGTTTTGCTAACGCTTTTCTAGCTTCCATGCGAGAACAAGACCAGCAGGGAGAGGTTGCGCTGCAGCGAGTAAATGCTCAAGTAGCCACAAGGGGGGTGTGGCGTCCAACTGCTGTGCCGAAATCACTATTTCCTATCGTGATGGGGGATGGTCGGCTTGAGGTTCCTGCTGAGGCGATTGTGCATGGTAGGTGAGCTTGGAGGGAAATAGAAATAGTTATGTGGTATTGGTGTTTTGGTTTTTGGAATACCTTACATGTAGCTGGTAACTGCATCTCCGATTTTAAGATATACAATTGGGATCTTGTACCTACAAAGCCTAAAGATGTTACTTGTCAGTCTATCAACTCGAGATCTCTCAAGATGTATACACAATTTCACATGATCATACTGCCAACGCCTTTAGATAGAAAATATACCCAAGTTCACTGCACTACCAAGTTAGTAGAGATAACCAGAAAAAGAACCAGAAAAAGAAAAAGAAAAAGA
>LLKJ01000482.1:0-41161 GCA_002242865.1 Clarireedia sp. CPB17
GGGTATTGGTGATGATGTAGTCGTTGACTATGGGGTGGTGGAGTTGGAAAAGGAGAAGGAGGTTAACGAAGCATTATGAGATGACCGCAACGAGACTGACGACAGATAAATCGATTTTTATTAATATTGTTAGTACAATCCGTTCTTGGTTGTGTTAAGCTATGGCTAGGCGTCGGCGGAGACTCGATGGGAACTTTGTATAATAGTTGGAGAAAGGAAAGGCGCAAGCAAGGCAAGGGACATTGGTTGGATTAGGATAGGGGAGATTGCAGCGCCCTCATACAATATCAAACAGGACATAAGAATGGCAGGACATAGGAAAGGCAGACACAAGAACGGATACCATGATATCTCAATGCATTCTATCACTTGCAGTGAGTCGGAGGCCAACCATAGACATCACGACATATTCAAGCACAACCAGATACGCACATTATAGGAAAAAACATCATTCTATTAAAGTCAATATATCCACATCGTGACCAAATTCCATATACCCATCAACCACACACAAACCACAACCACGAACCACAAACATCAAACGTCACCTCTCCACCTCGTCATCGAACAAGAAGCAAAAGAAACAGAAACTCAAACTCCTCCCTTTTCCACATATTTAGACCCTACGCCTCTGCACCCGTGTCTAGGGTACATACGCCTAATCTCTTACCATAAGAACAGTAAAAGCCCTTTTTATCTCTACACAAAAGAAAAACGCAGGAAGTGGATCGCTTACTACCACGATCCATCGCCTCAAATGACTGACTGACTCGATTTCTCCACTTCTTCATCCATCACCGATCAGCTTTCAACTCTCATGCGAATGCAATGCGCCTTCTTTTGATGAACCACTGCGATGGAAAGAATCTCCCCTCGGTATCAGACGCTGAAAAAGACAAAGGAAACATGATAATAACAACGGAGCCCTTATATGCCAGCAAATCCGAGGCTCATTTATACAAATATGCTGTGCTGTTGGTCTTTCCTCCCAACCTATGCAGCGAACTTTCTCCATTTTCGAACGATTGGCTTGACAGTCGCTTCCTCGTGAAACAGCGCACCTGGTACAACGGCTCTCTCTTCCTTCCATGATTCGCCTGGAATAACCAACTTTTCACCCTTCCATTCCAGACCTGGAACAACTGATCTCTCGGAAGGTGGTGTGAAGTCTGCGCCAGGAACAACAGGTGCGGAATGGACGTCGGAGATAATATATCGTTTGGCGGTCTTGTTGTTGTTGTTGTTATTGTTGCTGCCGCCTTGAATGACAAATTTGTAAATGAGCACAATGATAATGATAATGACGACAATGAGAACTACGGATGGCCATGTTAGTAATTAATTTCGGATAAGGATGCTGGAGGACATACCACAGATACCCAAGCACCACCACTTCTTGCGGTTTCGTGATCTTGCACTGACAATGGCTGTGTCCATTTGCGCGACTCCCTTGTCCATATTCTCGACCACTTCTTCACCCTTCTGCTCGATATTCACGACTGCGGCTTCTTGCTGTACGACAAGATTCTCCATCTGGGAGAACAATTCCGCTACTTCCACAATATCTCTCTCGATCTTCTTGATAGCTTCATTTCGCTGTCTAACCGCGTTCAAAGTCGTGTTTGCTTGTCCTTGTCGATTGCTCGTCATCAAAGCTTGCTGGAACATTTGCTGGGGTTCGGCATCTGGCACAGCTGCAGCGACTTCTTCCTCGGAGGCGTTCTCGTTGATAATACGATACTCTCTTCTCATTTGGTCTCGAACGGCGTGCTTGAAATCCATTTCTTTCCGCTCATATTCCTGCATGACGGTCTTCATCCTGCGCGATTGGGCTGAGATTTGTGTTTTGTTCATAGGGCTTTCAGCTTCTGGGTTTCTCTTCAACTTTGTAAGCTCCTCGATGATTCCCTTGAATGTTTGCTTCGCTTCCCCCGAGATAATTGCGAGATCTGTCGTGATAGCGGATTGGTCGACGTCCTTGTCGAGTCGTCTGCGAAGCATATCTAATTCCTGACAGAATCGGCCAGCCTGATCGATTTCATTGCGAATGTCGCGACATCTGTTCAGAATCATGTTGGGGTCTGTTTGTTGTCCGAATTGACTTCCGTTCTGCGCCAGCGATTCCATCTCAACATTTTGGCCTAAAGTATTTCAATTAGATGAGAGCAATCGGGCCAAATTCACTCGTGAGACTCACCTCCGAAGCTGTCTCGTCCCATAGCTGGTCCATTGTTGTATGGTGGTGATTGTGGGTAATCGGCCGAATTTCCTCCATAATTGTTCCCTCCATATCCACTTCCACCGTTGTTATATCTATTGTGCAGTTAGTAAGAGAGGTTCGAGGGGAACTTCCTGCTTCTCGGTCGTGTCGACCTCAAAGGTAGGGCCGTAAGAAAGACTAAGGACTGACCCGTACTGCGACATGATTGTTAGCAATTTGCTTCCTGAGTAAAATAATTGCTTTTGACTTTCGAAGAGGACAATTGGAGATGGAAGGGGATATCAAATGGCAGATTGAAGAGATGGCAGGTTTCTTGGAGAAGCTTGAAACTTGAGAAGTTAAGAATGAAACGGCGGACATACACTCATTTTCCAACACTGGCTCGACCCCTAAACACGACCTGGCGTCAGACACGGCTAAAGGATTCTGGACGATGATTTGCCGACGCAGGAAGTCTGGTACAGCAATGGGTTTCAAGTTATTGAAACTACGGGAGTGATTGATGGTTGACAGATTTCTTTCCCAAATCCTGTATTGTATTGTATGTATATGAAATATAAGGTGAGAGGTGTTTGGTGAGGGAATGGAAGCCTGGAAATGTACTCGTCCCTATCGAACGAATTTCCCTAATTTTGAGGATCATCGCCTGGACTGCGCCTATCCACATGAGCGTTAAGCCAAAAAGATACTAGGGCGAGCGTAAAATAAGAGTGAGACTCGAGAACTTTTGCGGGAACATTTGATGCAGTCTGAAATCATGGCCGCTGATTGGTGAGACGGCTCGTTTGTAAATTACTTCTTAGTAGCTCCTTGAAGAAAGTCAGGGGTGCTGAAGCCTACTAAAATGCCCAATTAAAGTTGACCCGAAACAACTTAGAAAAACGATTTCGGAGGCTTGGTCTTTGATCTCTGGTCTCTGAAGTCCTCCTAAACTCCTCTTAGCTGCTCTCAGACATGGTGAAGTGGCAGTGGCTTTCCTTCTGATAGGCTCGAATCCGTCCCCATCATACAGTTACGGTCGTAATCGTCCTGCATCCAACCAAAATAGTCCAACCGGCAATGCGCAGTGAGCACTGCGCAAACATAAGCTCACAGCCCTGTCATCAGTTATTTTGGGAACACCAGCAGCGAATTGATTCTTCATAGCTACGTCCGGTTTATTCATCCTCACGAGACTGTTTGCACACGGAGTAAGAACTTCACAATACGAGAATACCTGATCAGCGACTGAAGTCGGCGTATGCACGCATAAATCTTATGCGGAGTCGTGGCTATAAGGCATGTGAATTGAGACTATCAGTGTTTCAGGCATGGGTGCAACTTCCGACGCACGATTGGACCTATGATTTGATCCTCTCGGGATCGTTTTGCACTGCTTGCGATGCGGCATAGGCATTGACCTTATCCTCGAAAGCATAATTCTATTCGTTCGAGGCTTTTACTGCTTGCGAGAATGAGTTTTTTCCGCTTCAGAGTATCCGATACACCCAGTAGTTTTCTCTTTTGTTTGTCACTAATCACTAAAGGCGAGCTGTTGGCGTTTCGCGACTCAAAGGCCTTGCTTGTAGCGCCTGGATGATGAGCATGCGATTGCCGCCAATAGAATTATTGGCTGTTTTGAGCGCGCTGCCCCAGATCCTATCTTCGACATCCTCCGCTCCTGCGTCTAGAAGCATGTTTACAATACTTACGCTATCCGCTCGAACGGCTGCTTGGAGGGCATTACCTGATTGGCCACCCTGGATATTGGGATCGGCTCCATGATCGAGTAAAAACCTAACAGCTTCAGTATGGCCCATAAATGCAGCTGTTTGTAGTGCACAGCCGTTATTCTCGTCTCTTTCGTTAACATCTCCACCATTTTCCAAGCAGAACTGCATGATCACGATGTTCCCACCAGTCGCCGCAACACCCAGCTTTAGACGGGAGACCTCGGCACCATACTCGAGGAGTAGGTGGAATATTTCACGTTGACCACAAGAAGCTGAAATCCGAAGCGGACAGCAATCATTCTCTCCCAGGTTGACGTTTGCATTATTGTGCAATAGCAACTTGACGATTTCCAGTTCCCCTCCGGAGACCGCATATCCTAGTGCGGTCTCACCATTCTTGTCTTGTGTATTAATGTTAGCTCCTCGACGTAGAAGGAGCTCAACCACAGCCTTGTGGCGAGCCCCTGCAGCTGCCGCGAGGGGACAACCAAATCGTCCACCCGTATCAATCTGAGCTCCACTGTCCAGCAAAAACTCAACAATTTCTAAAATGCCTGATTGTGCAGCTGCTGCAAGTGTACTTCCATAAAAGCCACCCCTTAAATTTATATCTAGACCGGAGTCAAGTAGCAAACGCGCTATCGGGAGAATATGTGGCTTGCGGCTGGTGGCCAAAGACGGAGCTGCTACCGCTGCTTGGAGGGGGTTGCCGTATTCTCCGCCAGTTATCTCGAGATCAGCCCCTTTGTCTATCAGGAATTGGACCAGCTCCACGCTAGGATTCCACCCGTTTACATATGCAGCCGCCTGTAGCGCGTTGCCATAGCGTCCTCCCTGTATATTCACTGAAGCGCCGTGTTGGAGGAGAATCTCTACTATTTCCTTGTTGCCAACGTAGGCAGCAGCTTGTAGGGGGTTTCCATACATTGAGCTTTCGACATTCATGACTTCAGCTCCCTTGTCTAGCAAATACCGGACCATCTCAAGTCGACTACCACTGGCTGCTGCCTCCAGTGAGCTGCCGAAATACCCTCCTGTTACATTGACATCTGCACCAAGATCCAGTAACATTCCAACGAGCTTCTTGTTGCCTCTATTCGCTGCTGTATGTAAGACCGTCCCAATTTTTGAGGCTTGATTGATATTGCAGCCCTCCGCCAAAAACAACTTGATGATTTCTTCATGACCAGAACCAGCAGCGAGGTCGAACTCGGTGTAATGACTTATGTTTTCTACACCGACCGGTACCTTTGCGCGGAGTAATATCTCTGCCATGTCTCTGTGCCCCTTTTTTGCTGCACAGTGCAAGACAGTATTGTAGCCTGCATCCCGCGCCGTCATAGATGCTCCTTCATCTAATAGAATACGCGCCACAGTCTGAAGGTTACCATAGGATGCAACGTGCAAAAGTGTCGAGCCGGGACAAGGCCGACATTCGTCCATCTCAGCAGTCATGAAAGCGTGAATTTCCAACCATTTCTCGAAGTAACCTGCAGGATTTTCTAAGATCTTCACAATCTCTTCTTGTGATATATCGTGTCTTTCAGCTTTCTCAGCATGGAACATCCAGCCATCTGTAGCATACCGCACGAACGGATACTTGATACTTAGTCTCTCTTCTGCTTCGATTTTCCATTGCTGTTTCTCCTCAATTATGTCGCCAAGTCTGAGATAGTTGAGGCAAGATCGAGACAATCGATGATGGCTTTCGCCGATGACCATACTGTCCGAAGACGCGCTCAGTTGATTGAATAATTCGCCGCGCTTCGGATCGGTGGTTGCCGCTAAAAGGTATTTCAAACCGCCTGGGAGTAAAAATTCATTGACCGTCTGATGAATGAATTCGACAGTGTAGAAGGGCTCATTGTGGTGGACTTCGACTAAACCTCCTGACAAGACCTTGACCAGCGATTTCATTCCAGAAAATGTTTCGACAAACTGTTTCCCCTCGTTGCAACTCATTTGCCGCGGCTTCACATACAAATCATCAGACGCCATCGCGCACCTCAACTCATCTAGTGTCAAAGGTCTCGAAGCCAAGACAACCCATTGCATCAGTAGCAATGTTCGGGATCTATTTGGAGCTTCGATGACATTAGTAAGGATGTCCTTATATAGATGACCCAGCTCGCTTGGTACCTGGTCGAGATGATCTAGAATCATCTGTATCGATTCGCCGTTATTCAACTGATCCACCACCATTGGGATCACCATTCGAATCCATTGAAACATCCCGCTTGATTTGCGGACAATTTTCTTCTCCACCTTTTGCTTGTCCTTGATACTTTGCTCATCTTGCGCCCAACCCTCGACTCTCGAATTTAGTTGGCCTTGTACATACGCCTTGATGTCATTAAAGTTCTCCTTATGGACTTCCACCTCGAATGGTGAGTAGCCAGAGGCAACGGGATACTCCCGACATGAGATACATATCCTCAACATGCTTCCATCTTCCATCGCTCGATCATGCATAGCATGAAATACCTGAACTAATGATTTTGCTGCCTCTGTTCCAGCTTCATCCAGAGCGTCCACAAACATGGTAACTCGCTTTTCTTTCGCCACAAGATGTACCGCATTGAAGAACAAATCTGCCAGTTCTTTTTCCTGCCAATGGAGCTGACCACCAGCACTTTCTAATGTTCTCTTCTCCTCTACTATCTCTCTGATAATAGACCTTGCACTACCCGCTTGACTATAGAGCTGGTGCAGCAATTCTCTGTACATACCAATAGGTGCTTTCTGTAAGGCAGTTCCACGGCCGTGGAAGAAGAAGTTGAGTGAAACGTGTCGTATTCGTCCCGGAGTATATCCTTTGTATAGATTGGCCATAAGCGTTGATTTGCCTGAACCAGGCTTCCCTTTAATCCAGAGTAGGCCACGGTGGGACTTTTGCCATGTGATGTATGATTCATGGTGATACAGCCAGCGACAGGTGCTCTGGTACGGCTGCTTGATCTGGGCTCGTCTAGTTGACATCTCAGGAAAAGCGAGAGCATCAAGTATTGCTAGATATAAAGTCAATTAGTGTAAAACCTTGACAATACAGTGGAAATTGAAACCTACGCTGATCGGATGAGCTGAGTTCTTCTGGTGCCACTTTTTCAAACGTCAGTTCAGGCTGTTGCTCTATGATTCGCACGCACTTGAAGATAACGGGGGCTAGGAGCGTAACTCACGTTTGTTTGCTGCTGTGGCAAACAGTCCTAAAACTCCCATCACTCTTTTCGCACCACCATCACCTGGTCCTTTAAACCTACAAACCTCTCGGTGATCACAGCCCAACATTTCATAGGGTTCTTCACCGGCTATACCCATATATGCACTACTTTTGTCGACGACCTGAAATAATCAGCAATCTGTGATCGACTGATCCTTCTCTCGATCTCACTCCAAGATCACTGCCTTTGTGAGATAATCATCAACCCAAACATACCAGATTCTTCATAAACCTCATCTTCTTGTCTTCACAAAAGCTAGCAATTCGAATTCCGTGATGTATTTCCTTCTCCAAGAAGTTTCTTTGAATGTTACGCAACGTTGCCGAACCACGCTGCAAAGGCTTGACAAGTTCGTCCCTAAACCGACCAGACAATCTAGAAACGCTTGAAAATGTAGCATTTGCGATAGATGTCAAGGTCAAGGCAAATTCGGTTTCATCCGAACCGCCGTGGGGAGTACCAAGAAACATGATACCATATACGGAGTCGTACAAATTTTCGTACATCGGATCAGAGGCCGCGGTTGTGAGCGCCAATTTGACGACAATACCTCCCATACTATGACATATGAAGATTATCTGACGGTTTTCATCCTAGTTGGAGTAAGCTTGCATACTGCCTAGCAACTTTCAACCACCGACCTGACGCTTTCCAGCCCTCTGGAGCCTGACATCATGTAGCAAAGTCCTAGAAAACTCTTCCAACCCTGCGGTATTCATTTGAAACACAACTTTTGCGGGATAGCCAAAGGTAAACACTCTAGCTCCCGGCAGCATTTGCGGTATCTGATCTTGTAACCAAAAATGCCCATTACTCTCTGTCCATGAGTTCTTAGCATGCCCATTGATACCATGTAAGGCTATGATGTCTAGTTTCCATGGTCCATCCGTTCCACCATCGAGGCGAGTAAGGCCAACTGGATTGACCACCAGCTGTTTGACATCTTTCATAACGTGCGAGGACTTGGTTTAAGATATTTAACTGATGTTCAATTCGAAATGAGAAGATGGGCCTTGGTGTCTAGAAGCGAGTAGGTTTTGTATCGTATGCCTTGTGTATATATACAACTTAAACAGCTGAAATATTGGCTGAAATCATAACAAGCCGGAAATTGTCAAACAAGTTGCAAATAGTGGAGCAACGCGCGGAAACATAAATGCAGAGAAATCAAGAAGTACTTTTTGGCAACAAAATTTTTAGAGTAGATATCGAAAAAAATAAAAGGAAACAAAGCGAAAGAAGAGCTACTGTGCGGCTCCCTTGAAGAAGTGCCTGTTGCCCCGTCTAGAATTACCAGGGGGCTGTGGGCTGTGTAAGCGCAACTTTCGCCCGCGACGTAAACATCCTGGCTATGAGGAGTGTATCAAGCTTGCTCGGATTCTTGCAGATAGATACTTCATTGGGTGCTAAATATGCAATGTAACCGCACTCGCGCACGCATCCAGAATATCGGGACATGTCCATCTGAGAGCAGAATGGATGGATAAGAAAGAAGGAGAAAAGTGACTGGCGCTTACGGAAGACATTTTGTGGAGCGGAATGAGGTGTGTGGGGGCGGCTCGGCGACTTGACCTGAAGTATTCGCCCAGTACAAGGGCCGACCCGTTACAAGAGCTGTATAAAAGTTTATCAGGATTCTTCTTTGTGTCAAGTTTGACCAAGTTCAAAAATCAATATCTGAAGAATATCAAGGTGTATATCCCAACAATTGAGATAGGAAGATCTGTAAAAATGCAGCGAACCAACGATGAAGGGGCTTGGCTCTAGAAAGGGGCCTACCACCCGAAAAACTGCAAGATACGACTTGAGATAGTGCTTCGCGCTCTTTCATGTTCTGAATCGCCTATTGCCTCCATACATGCTCAAATCATGACCTTGAACGATCGTGGAATTATGTGCAAACAAAAGGACAGATGCAGAGAAAAGTCGCACTGAATAGGCAGACTTCCAATGTTCAAGAAACCCATCAGTCCGTCTGAGTTGTCGACCTTGACGCGACGCATAGGGCTCCTTTCGTCAAATGCCCTGTTGGTCGCTTTGGCTGAGGGATTCGCTTCTTTGAATATATCTCTCATGTACATGTTGGCGTAGGTATCATTTAGCCATCAATAAAAGCCAGGTTCGAGCTTTGAGCTGCATATATTTTGGCAACGGAAGGGAACGAAGACGATACGCTACGCCAATCATTTGACCGCACACACTAATGTCACCGCCCGCGGCAAAAAGTTCGCGGCGCGCAAAAGTATCGCGAATTTTCTAGTTTAACATTTCCCCAGAATTTTCTTAACCACATGTGTCCCTGCAAATTAATTCGATGTGAAATTTCAAGCAGATTTTTATTCTCATATTCGAGGTCTATTCTATTACGACCACTACGCAAGCTTCCCTCCCCCTCTAGAATGGCTTCCACACTCCCTGACATCACAGCCGCTCCGGCTCAAGACCAACATATCTTCCACGACGGGAAGGAACTCACTACTATCAAGGAGGGTCTGGCATATATTCTTGTTCCTGCAGATGGTCCAAAAGTCCCCCAAACTACTCCTAAAGGCCAAACCCAAGTCCAATCCGTCTTCTACAATCCAATTCAACAATTCAATCGCGACCTGAGCGTTCTTGCGATCAAAGCATACGGAGAAAGTATTTTAGACAGGAAAGCCAAGGCCTTGGAGCAGAACATACAGAAGCAAGCATCTCGGAAGGAAAAGAAACGCAAGCGGGGCATTGAGGCAGGTAGTGAAGGACCAAGGAAAGCTGGAAAGGTCGACTCTAATGGTATTTCTGTGCAGACGCCGACTTTACGAGATGAAAATGGGAAGGAGGATGGAGCTTTAGGAGATGACGCGATACCTGAGAACCAGACAGACGAATCGAACACTCTCTCAGCTGAAGCACAGCTAATACCTGAAGCACAGCCGATACCTAAAGCTCCGGCAGAGACAGCTGAAGCTCCGGCAGAGACAGCTGAGGCTACGGCAGAGACAGTTGAAGCTACAGACAATAACGAGCAAGAACAAGTAAAGCCTTCATCTTCGGGAAAACCAAAATTCACAATCCTCGATGCACTTTCTGCAACAGGCTTGAGAGCTCTTCGATATGCGCAAGAAATCCCCTTTGTGACATCAGTTACTGCCAACGATCTTCTACCTGCGGCAACGAAATCGATCGAACTTAATGTTAAACATAATAGACAGGAAGGGAAGATCAAGGCGCTCACTGGAAACGCAATACGGCATATGTACAGCTTTGTCGGCGATGACAATCGAGAATTGACGGGTCGCGCAACGACGAGCAAAAAATATGATGTTATTGATTTGGACCCATATGGCACAGCAGCGCCATTCCTGGATGCCGCAGTGCAAGCTGTCAGAGACGATGGTGGACTTCTTTGTGTCACGTGTACCGATGCCGGTGTGTGGGCTTCCAACAGTTACCCGGAAAAGGCCTACTCATTGTATGGAGGAGTGACGGTCAAGGGGCCGCATTCTCATGAAGCTGGTCTTCGGCTCATCCTGCACGCTATAGCTACATCGGCTGCTCGAAATGGCCTGGCCATGGAACCCCTCCTTTCCCTATCTATCGACTTTTACGCACGAGTGTTTGTTAGGATATACAAATCACCAGCCGATGTCAAATTCTTGGCTGGGAAAACAATGGTTGTCTACAATTGCGATATTGGATGTGGAGCTTGGACTACTCAGTTGGTTGGAAAGAATAAGTTGGCACCAAATAAAAGTGGCAAAGACTACTTTTGGAAGCACGTCTACACGCCAGGACCGTCTGCAGGCGAGAACTGTCAGTATTGCGGTATGAAAACCCATATGGGCGGTCCTATGTATGCTGGACCATTACATTCACGGGAATTCATCAAAAGGATCTTAAATGACTTGCCAAACGTATCAAAGGACACATACCAAACAACCAATCGTATTGAAGGTATGCTTAGTGTAGCATTGGAAGAGACTCTGCCTTCGTTGAAGGACAATTCACACTCTCCAACTGCAACTTCAAGGACAAATAAGTACGACCCATCTGTAGTAGATGAATATCCTTTCTTCTTCATCCCCTCTGTATTGGCAAAAGTCATTCATTGCGTTACACCACACGAGGGTGCTTTCCGTGGGGCTTTGAAACATCTAGGATACAGGGTCACGAGAAGTCATACCAAAGGAGGAACCATCAAAACTGATGCTCCATGGGAGGTTATTTGGGAAGTAATGAGAGAGTGGGCTCGACAAAAAGCGCCCATAAGAGAGGGTGCTATCAAAAAGAACACGGCTGGATACGCCATCATGGGCTTGGATAAACAAGATAATTCCAACGCAACCAATGGAGATGGAGACAATGCTACGAAGGTTGGGGATACGGCTTCCGCTGCCAAGAACGGGAAACTCGAGGTGATATTCGATGAAAAGTTGGGAGCGGAGAAAGATGCAAAGAAACTTGTCAGATATCAAGTGAATCCTCGCGAGAATTGGGGACCTATGAACCGCGCCAAAGCTCATGCTTAGTTTCGGAGCTTTCTTCAGTATACCCAGTTTTTCATAATGTCAATCTCTCTCTCGCAACGACATCGTAACTACGTGCACCTTAAGCACCAACGCAAGCAAGTGGTGTTGAGGGCATTCGGTGGTAAGAGCTGATGCATTATATATCGTCATGGGTTTATACTAGAGACCATATAGGTTTGGGAGTGTTTCTTTGCAGCCTTTACTTAGGATCAACCTTTACTTAGAATCCTACGGCACTATATTCATCTGCACACATACACATTACGCAAGTGACTGCCAGTTTCTATCTCCACCACCACCTCCATAAAACCAGCCTCGCCAGACTAATCAAAATCTCTTCAGTTATCGGGCTGTATGTCTGGGAGGCCTTCACACACGACCATTTTCGTGTACGAAAGATTAGTTGTCGGCTCAATGGTCCGGACCAATTCTCAAACCACACGAATTACCACACGAACAATTCCATGCTACCCCTCAGTAACACCTTTAGTGCCACCATTCTTGTTTAATGTTTAACCCTATCTCCCCGCCAAATCGATCTAGGGACCGAGTCTGAGGCCTAGTTTCACGTAAGCGCCAAATCCCACGACCCTATATTTGGTCTTTATCTATTCCACGAGGCGTCACGGGCACACCACGATCCTGAAACTCCACTAATTTGTTCCTGCAATTTCCAATCTCAAAACCCCAACAGCGGTTGTGCGTTCGCCGGATTGGTATAACCTCTGCATTTCCTTCTTTTCGCAATGCATGCATGCACTGCACTTTCACGCTCGTTACCACCCTCTCATCTGCAGGTAGATGATTGATGTAAATTATGTTTCTCCATAATTTATATCCTCTCGTTTTATTGCTCTTCGTGAGAAGAGCCTGTGCGCAGTCTTCGGCGTCGCTGTTTGTTGGAAGCGACCCGGTGGTCGCATATGCGATTGATTCTGTATGTCGCATTCCCTGCATTTGGCACAAAAAACCCCGCTAATGTTCTGCTCTCAAGACTCGATATCTGGTAGCTTGCACTACAGGTGCGGATACGAAAGTATGCAACTTCCAACAACCGTATACCTTGACTCAAGGTCCTAATACGGTTGAGTACGCGATGACATTCTCTTCTACAAAGTAAGTTTCACTTGGTCTGCGCTGCTTTGAAGCATACGTCCTAATACGCTCTCAGGACCATGTCCCTCGCATGCGCGCTCTCTGGTTCGTCTTCACTCGCATGTGTTGCGACCGAGCAGACCGCCGGATCCACGCCTCTGGTCGCTACCACGACTGTTACTGGTTCTCCCGCAGCTACGCATTTCCGCGCCATCGCGATCGTAACGGCCACGTCGAATCTACTCACCTATGGAGTCAGCTCCGCATCCAGTACAGCAGCCTCGAGTTCGAGCTCGAGCTCGCATGTTTCATCTACGGTGCCGAGTATTACTTCTGCGCCGGCTCTGGTCACTAGTGTTGGAACCGCCCCGCTGAGAGCAAGTTCGGGGTTGGCGAGTGCTGGATTGAGTGGGAACGGGACTGCGAGTGCTGAACTTTCTACAAGTGTTAGTTGGACGAGGGGAAGTAGTGCGACTGCTTCGGCTTCGGGGGCAAAGAGTTCGGCTGCTAGCGGAACGGGAAGTTCGAATGGTGTTAGACGGGGTGGTGATTTGGGATTGGTTTTGGGTATGGTTGGTTTGGTCGGGGCTTTCGCTTTGTGATGCGACTCTGAAAGAAACGATTGCGTTTCGACAGGGTGTGTTGGTTGTTCGAGGAGTTTTTGGGATTGCTGGAGGATTGTGATACCCTATTTCATCGGCGGATATTTTGAAGGATGCAATTTTGGATTGATTATTGATGCGGGTTGGAATTAGAATGGGATTTGGGGGTGGTAGGGAAGGATTGTTTGTATGATTTGACGAGCGGGAGGGTAGGATGAGCCAAGATACCACTGTATATTTCTGAATATTGTATAAAAATTTCCCAATACATATATTTTGTTTCAACGACACTCACGAGGTGACGACCAAGTTGCAAAGTGCACTTAAAGATTCGGGCTCGGCTTCACTAGCATCAATCATGAGTATCACTACAGAACGAGAGGCGAGTAAGGTAAACTCTGGATAATTGTATGCTACCTAATAACGGGCAGTCTAGTAAAAGTGTGACGCAACAACGCAGTGACATTCATGGATCCCCTCAGGCGCCCCGGTTCTCTTAATGCCATGTCATAATCATCACAATAATAACACTCATATTCGTATTCGCAGTAGGTATATGTATCTGTGGGTTTCGAGGGAGGAATACTTGCGGTGACAGTTGTCACAGACGTTGAAGGTGGAGAAGGTTCGGTTGTAGGCGATTCACCAGGGGATGAAGTGGAAAGCGGTGGATCTGGAGATCAAGGTGTAGATGGTAGAAGGGTAATTGGTATGAGAGTTACGGAGGTGACAGTAACAAAATTCGGGTCAATTGTTACTACAGAGACTGGTTGAGTTTCGAATTGCTGTGAAACTGTAGTCGAGAAAAACCCGGTAGGGACAGGGACTGTGTTTGCGATGTTGGTTGTGAAGAATCCATTAACTTCATCGCGTGGTAGATTCGTTCCTGGAGTATCTTTCATTTCCTCGACTGTTTGTCGAACAGTCACTGTAACGAAACTCCTCGGTGTCTCGAGAACTTCACGCAGCTTGACCGCGACGGGGCTGGGCAAAGCAGTTTCAGTTCGAAGAAGAACTACATTGTCCGCAGTGATTGCAGTTTTGGGGTTGGGCTTGAAGAGGTTACGCGCGAGAACAGGTGAGGTGCTCGAGAGCAAGAAGACGAATGCTGGAAGGAGGATGTACATTTTGATGTTGGACTGAGGTGTATGATGCGGGTGTGGATGTATAGAGAGTGGAATGGAAACTGAGCAATGGCTTGGTAGGTGAGTGGATTGCAAAGTTGCAGTGTAGAGTTGAGATGATGGAACTTGATACTGAAGAAAGAGTAGATAGATATATAGAGTTGTCGGGTTGGAGATTGGTACTGCGAATGTAATTCCAGTCGAACTACGACATTGAAGCTTTGTTATTTATATAACAAAAGTCTTAGATATAATTACTGACCTATCCTGTCTCCCTCGCCAGCGATGCATGAGATGCTTGGCGATATCCATGAATAGCATGCTTGATATTTGCTGAGAGCCATTTATAAATAGCGTAAATCAGACCAGACAGGGCACCTAAGAAGCTGAGTAGAATAATAACATTGTCGGCAATAGAAAAATGTTGGAAATCTACAAATACCAAGCGTTGTTCTATTTTCTTGCAGGTGATCCACTGACTTGCAGTTACCAACAAACCTATTATATTATTCTTTGGCCAATGGTACCCCGCAAAGCTTTTTAGAGCTCTCGATACATGCGAGGCGTGCCACTTATAGATTCGGAATTGAAACAATCCGAGAAACATGCTGCTATTTGAGAGTTCGGGGCAGTGCTTCGGCAGTCGGAAAGCAAACATCTTGTTTCTCTGCCGCGCCGCAAACACACCTGCCAACATTATGATAATCTAAAAGGGAACTTTTCCAAACATCTGTAATCTCACATGGCATACAGTAACATAAAGAACTAGAGGAAATAATGAAATTGTTTCTATTGTACAGTACGGATGTACTTGGGCTGATTGGGTTGAAACAGGTATTGGGCCCATATTCAGCGATTCCAGGCATTGATTCATTCTGAATGTACAAGTATAACTAGCACATGCCGTCTATTATTGACACTAGCCTGGAGGAACTAGAAGATGGTCAATCCGCCTATTGGATAGATCAGTACGAGTCCAAAAATGGTCTTGCAAAGGGTACTCACCGTCAACAACCAAATCCGCACCATTCACGTAGCTACCAGCAGCCGAACATAACAATACCAACGGCCCAGTCAGCTCTGACGGATGTCCCATTCTTCCCATTGGGTTTCTTTCTGTCCATATCTTCCTTCCAACTGCTATACCATCTCCTTCATTGAGTATCGTGTCCATGTAACCGGGTGAGATAGTGTTAGTCCGGATGCCGTAACGAGCCCACTCGGCGGCAAGGGAAGACTTCAGATGCAAAAGAGCTGCTTTTGATGCATTATATGACACCTGGGGCTGAGGGAAGTTGACGGAATGTCCCGATATTGCTGGATATGTAAGCTGATGAGCTGGAGGATAGAAAAAATGTATAACGAACATGAAATAATCACAATAGAACCACCTGAGTTTTGGGAAACCATTTGCCTGCACATATGATTAGCCACACATAAAGCACCAACCCACCAAAGAGCTCACCGAGCAGCAGCCTGAGCACATAAGAATACTCCAGTAGTGTTTATATCTAGAGTTCTTCTGAATTCCACCGCAGGAGTATCAAGTGCATGCACACAATTAACCACTCCCGCGTAACAGGCCAAGATATCAACACTCCCCAGCTCAGCGGCCGTCTCCTTCACAGACCGTTCGACATGCTCTGCATCCGTCACGTCGACCTTTTTAGCAACGATTTTGGCATGTGGGAAATCCGACTTTAGCGCGAATAGTTCAGGGGAATCGGCTGTGGGGTTGACGTCGAATAGAGCTACCCCGCTTAGGCCGTGCTCAAGTAATGCCCGAGCCCCCTCTAGTCCTAGGTTTCCCAGCCCTCCAGTGACTAAATGGTAATGTTAGTTACCATGATGTACCGGAATGGCTTTAATGGCTCTCCAATGCGGCCCGAAACGTACTGATAGCATTTCCTTGAACGGCAAATCGGCCAGCTGCGGCTTGTTGCGGCGCCGGTTTGGATGTGTGATAAGCAGGTAGGTTGGTTGTGCCGTCAGCGAATTTCATCTGAGGCAGAATCCGATTCACCAAAGCATCACGATCATTGTTGTCGCCGCCCATGTTGATGTCTATATCAAGGTAGGTGAATAGTAGGTTGAGTTAGGTTGATTTAGTTTGTGGCAGATGTTGTGACTTTTCAACAACTTTTATACCTTTTGATAAAGTGTGATAGTGGGATATGTTGGAGGATTGCGATGGAGTATTCGAGAGAGGAGTGGGATAATGTTGATAATGTGCGATGATGTGCGATGATGTTACCAGAATGCGGGGATTCCAATCATGAGCGGCTGCAGTGAGCTTGGAAGGTCTGGCGAATGCATCCTCTCTGATTGGACTCGAGCGACGACAAACCTTCTTCCTATTCGGTCGGATGACTGTCCCCAGAAAATTCTAACGAAGATAAGAAACTTTTGTACCTACGAAGTACTTCGTAATACCAAGCATTCAGTAAATATATGAAAAAGGATCAAGTCAAATATCGACCCTGTTCACCAAGTCTTGGAGTACTTGCCGGCGCTTACATTCCATGTGCTCGGTTTCCATCATTCGAATCCGCCTCGGCGCTTTGCATGGAATCCAAATTCAGTTACCCACGCTGTGCCATGCAGCGCAAGGGGAATAGTCTCATCCTAGCAATTTCTAAGCTTGAAGTCAAGCTCCAGACTCAGGTATCAATAAGACTCTTCGGATCAGCCGACTATCTGCAGTTGTGCTGGAGTCCAAACTGCGCACGATGGCAACAATCATCAAGCCGAGGAGTTCCATTCTACTTGAATTGATTTCATGGTCTCAAGTTGAGATCTGCGTGAGAAAGTGTAGTGGTTGTCGACGGGCAGCAAAGTTTTATCACCTAGACTTGTCCACTGGTTCCCAAAGGCTGCCCAAACAGAAATAGAAACAGAAACACCAGCCAGAAGCCAGTCAGAAGCCATCCAGAACCAATGGATCGCAGAACTTTGTTGTTCTAGGAGTGTTTGATCTCCTGCAGTCCACGTCGATGGTAATTGAGCAGAGCCAGCACGGCATGCGTATGCAAGGGCTGAATCAGGCAGGCCACTGCTTTGACGAGCTGCACAGAGAACCTATCCGTGTGGGTAGTGGGTAGTGGGTAGTGGGTGATTGCTGTCCCTCGTCCCTGGTTCACGATACAGTAGAGTACTTACTGTACATGCTTTTGGTAAATAGCCTTACAGTAAGTACAATGCGGACAGATCGGAGAGCGCTGAGAATGGAAACCTGGGGTAATTATCGGTCGTGTTCATACATCGCCGTCATCTCCATGCAGAGATAGGCATATTGGATTAGCATTAACGGCCTTGGAGATGTTCGGGAACACCCAAACCGAGAAACGTGCCGCATGATGCAGGCTGTACGTGATCTGTGGATGAGGATGATATTGTTGAGAGCGGTGAGAACGGGAGAACGAGTTCAGAAGGCATTTTTCACAGTCCCACCCACTTCCGTACTCCACCAGGTGATTCCGACGAGGTTCGAGGGTCGAGGTTCGAGGTACTTGTACACGGTGAAGTTCGAGCCGGGTCGTGATCGTAGAGGTATCAGTGCAGAGGGCAGAGCGAGCGTAAAGGGTTCAGATAACGTGCAGATAACATTGTTCCCCTCAAACAGGCAACTCCTCATTTTCCATCATAGGATTATCGCTTTTCCCCTCATTGCGATCCATTTGTCGCTTGAATTCCCTCATTTCCTCGTTCCCTCATTGCCTCACCACTCACCACCCACCACTCGCCACTCACCACTCACCACTCACCACACCGTTTGGATTGATCCATCCATACGAAATCCGAACCGGCATCAGGGCTCGTGCCACGCGGACCCGGAAGCCTCATTTGGCAAAAGCAAGTCGAACCTCACAGGTACAGCCTTCTAGCCAATATTCCTTCGAGGCCCGTGCCACCCTACAATTCGCCTTCGGCCAACCAGATCACACGGAGCTCGTGCGAGTAAGGTAAAGGCACGCGTGGGAAGGGAAGAGAAGAGATTGCCTCGACCATCACCACCTCCACCTCCACCATACTGCGACCGTAACCGTCGAACCGGGCCATCCGAATAATATCATTATTACTCTTGGAAAATTCCCTATCGTTATCAACTTATCATTATTCTACGACCCACGCTGCGTTGCTTTGCATATACACAACGACTAAACGAACATTCCTGTCTGCAGGTGCGGTAGCATTTCTGCAGCTCCCGTTGTGCTGTACATCATTCCTAGAGCTAGAATTTTCTCCTTGCGCCACTAATCCCTAGTCCCTCAAATCATAATTTACGCCGTATTGCGCTACCGCATACTACTTTATTAGGTGCGATTAATAGTCATTTGGCGCAAGTCGAATCTTGTCAGCGGCTCCATCTGCCATCCATCAGCTGCATACTGCAAAAAGAGCCTTATCTTACAAGAACAAATGTTTGCCTTTCGACAGTTTCGCTCAGACATTCGATATTAATCTACCAGCTTGTATGCTCAACTAATGTTCGAGGTTTTCGGCTTGAGAGCGCGAGGTGCGCAACCGCAAGAACCCCCGAAGGTGAGGCGTCAACCAAAGTTTCATGGCGAACTAGACGAGGAGAAGAAGCAGCGCCCGCAGGTCAACGAAAGGTCTCCCGTCGAGCCGGATGTGGCAGAAGTGAGGAGGGCTCGTCTTGAAAAGCTCGAACGCTCAGCATCAAAGTCACGAAAAAGCGCCGGACTTCCAAAACCCACGACTGAGCCAACTGCGACTACTGAGAAATCTACATCTAGACGACATCATACTCCATCCGAGGATAGGACCACAAGGCATCGCTCACGCTCAAGGACGGTCGTAAAGGAAGAAAAGTCGGCTGGGACCTACGTTTATGGCGATCCGAACGCGCGGGATAAAACTCGTAGTATAAATGTGAAAGAAACCAGGCGTCGGGATGAGGAGGATGAGTCCAGTGATTCAGAAACTGAGCGCGAATCGAGACGGAGGACTGTGGATACCAAGACGAAAAGGAAAGGCACTACATCTAAGGAGGAGCCTAGAACATCGAGTTCGAAGACGAGGGCGAAGACTGAGAAGTTGCCGTCAAAACGATCCGCAGATATTCGACCACCACTTTCAAGAAGCGCAACACAAAGAACACAGAAGACGGGTCCTGACTCTGTATCGCGACCACCACTTTCAAGGTATGCAGTGGGCTGCCAAAACTAAACTGCTAAATGCTAACAAAGCCTCGTAGAAGCGCAACGGTTCGAATCCCCCCACCAGCGCCTGACCCACTCGTGAGAAGAAACAGTGTCTCGTCTACGACCCCCTCAAAACAAAAGGCCCCTTCATCCGTGGCAGAAACAACTGCTTCGCAAGAAGCGCAAAAACCACGAGGTTTTCTAAGTAGTTTCTTCGCCGCTGCACCCGCTGCACCAGCTCCTGCGGCGGCCGAGCCAGAGAAACTGTGAGGATAACTTCAACCAAACGAAATCATACTATGCTAATATCTTCAGGGTCAAATGTATTACCTGCCTGTCCGACGATGTGCCTAAATCCAAGTGTCCGAAACTGGCATGTAGCCATCGAATGTGCCAATCCTGCCTCAAGCGCATTTTCAAACTTTCAGTCAAAGATCCACAACACATGCCACCCAAGTGCTGCACCACTGAGCACATCCCGTTGAAGCATGTCGACAAGCTTTTTGACGTCAATTTCAAGAAGTTATGGAACAAGAAGTACCAAGAATACACAACAAAGAATCGGATATACTGTCCAGGCAAGCGATGCGGGGAATGGATCAAGCCTGCGAATATACACACCGAAAATGGGAAGAAGTACGGCTTGTGCGCTCGTTGTAAGACCAAAGTATGTTGTCTATGTAACAGCAAATGGCATGGAAGCAAGGATTGTCCCAAGGATGAGGAAACGAAGAGGCTTCTTGAAACTGCCAAACAGGCTGGCTGGCAACGATGCTATAGCTGTAGAACAATGGTTGAGCTGAAGGAAGGCTGTAACCACATGACCTGGTAAGTTCTCATGTCATTCGGGGCACATGCAATGCTAACCAAAGCAGCCGATGCACTGCACAGTTTTGTATGATATGTGGATTAAAGTGGAAGTCTTGCAATTGCCCATGGTTCAACTATGATGGTATGGAGGAGGATCGTCTGAATAATATGCGAGTTCCGGAACCGGCCCAAGAGCCACGAAATCCAGTGCCACAGCCACGGAATCCAGCGCCACAGCCACGAAATGTAGCGCCAGAGCCCACACGTATTAGGAGACGGTCAACCAATAATGAGGAGATGAACGACAGAAGACGCCAAGGACGACGTGATTCAGGGGTAGCGCAGCGGATGCAAGATCTTGACGTTGATGATGAAGTTAATCCTGGCGGAGTCGGGGATATTCATGCTGTCGGTAATGCTTCTGGCCACTTCATGAACCAAGATTATATCAGAGGAGCTTCAAACATATTGACCCAACCATTCTCGTTCGGTCTTGCGGCTGCCAACTTTGTCATTGGAGGAGGTCGTAACCGTCCCTCAGGTGAAGGTCCTGCCGCCGGGATGGCCGAACATTATCCTACCGTTCCACAAGCCGCTGGAGCAAACGCATCTACCAGCCGTGGAGCTACACAACAAGCACCACCACTTGCCAGAAGGCATAGCAGCAGAGAACCTACAGGACAAGCAAGTCGCTCCCGAAGGGCATCCGAAATTCTTGTGCCAAGACGATCGAGAACATATGAAGCAGAAGCGGCAATCCATGCACCTGCTTCGAGATCGAGTGGGTCAAGAAGTTCGAAGGGGGGACCACCATCACCCTCCATAATGGCTGGTCTTGGTGCTGCGGATCGTGGCAATGGTGGTAGGGTCAATGCATGGCGAACTCACGTTTCCCCGGGTGCTCCACCTGAGCGAGTTGCATGATCTAAACACAAATCACACCTTACTGTTCCCCTCTCAAAGACCTGGGTTCCGTTTTGATAGGCTGTAGCTTTCTGTCATTTTATGACGAGACGTGGATACATGGAAGCCGGACTTTACTGACCACGATCACTTTAATATTTACTGAGTCGGACGGTATATGAAGCATTTAATATTCCCATATCAACGAATCACGATATCAGGAACGATATATGCCGGCTGGCGTTGGATTATGTTTTAATTATACCCTGTATACCCTGTATTGCTCTATATATGAACGGATTACTATAATCAATACAATCTCCATTCCATCTTATTCCAACACTATGCATAGATACAATCTCGTGCCGTGAAATGCCTTTGTAGAATAATTCAACCGTGTATTCAAGGGGTTGAAACTTCAGCCACACAGCCACCATCATCAACGTCATCTTTATCTCCGGATAACGATATGAGTATCGCGTGCACAACTCAGAAGATCACTCCAGTAAATCTGAATCAGTATCTTTTTGATAGACATATCGTGATTCTTTCACAAACCCCCTTTTTAGAAAATATGGATCTGCGATAGGTACTTAGCATAAACCCATACCACTTGTCCCTTCCACCGTACTTGCCAGCGCCGACAAGCTACCTGAAACGAGCAAAATGCTCCTCCTATACCAAGCAGGAAGCGTCAAAATCGGAGAAATAGTTCGATATACTGTCACATATACGCCGGCGCACGACCGAATCTTACCTTCTCCTCCGAGACTTCATTTAAAAATCAAAAACACATCTGCCATAGCGCTACGAGCAGCTTTTGTTCACGGTCCTTATACGCTGTACGCCGCAGCCTACCCGGCGAACTTCGATCCAAATGTCAAATGGGAGAACCCGCGCAAAGAAGGAGTTCCTGAATTCGAGCCGAATCTGAAAGCGGGGGGATCGTTTTCAACAGAACTCGTCGTACCCGAAGATGTGCGGAAGACGGCGGGAAGCGCAAATAGGGATGGCAGATCGCCTGGCAGAGATGATATGGATGTGAAGAGTGTGAGCTGGGTTATTGAAGTCACTTCGCAGGTTGTCTTTTCGAATTCTGCGGCGGTTCATTACGAGATACTTTTAGGGAGGGACGAGAAAAGTCTTTCCTTTGGTTTTGGAGGGGGGTCGATGTTGGGAGGAACGACACCGGTGCCGGGACAAATTAGCGATCATCAGCAGAGTCAGGGTGCGAAAGATGGGCATCATGCTGCGCTTCCTAGGGGCGTCTATTCGAGAGCGATTAGAGTGAGGATTGATGATACTGCGAGTTTATGGAATACGCCGAAGATGGATGTGAGAGACGAGGAGGGCTCGGAAAAGAAAGCGAAGGGGGATAATAAGGATGCGCCTGTCGAAAATGCCACTGGAAATGCCACTGCAACTGCTACTAGACATTCTACTGCAAATTACAAAACCGCAGATGATGGGCCTCCCAAGAAACGGCAAAAGAAGATCCATTTGGTTGTTCTAACACATGGATTACACAGCAACCTCGGTGCGGATATGTTGTTTATGAAAGAGAGCATCGACGCAACAGCGAAGCAGGCTAAGATAGATGCTAGAGCCCGAAGAGCAAGGGAGAGGGAGCAAAGGAGGCAGAGCCATGGAGATGCACCCAATGACAGAGAAAGTGGCGATGCATCTGGTGATGACTCGGACGATGAAGAGGAAGTTATCGTGCGAGGATTTTCCGGCAATGCGGTTCGAACCGAAAGGGGAATCAAATATCTTGGAAAGCGGCTTGCGAAATATGTACTCACAATGACATATCCAGATCAGCCATTTCGACCAACCTTGAAGAAGTCAGCCGCAGAGGCGCTCTCTCATGCGCTCAAACCAGATCATAATAAGGCTAGCATAGATTCTGGGAAGCCTGCGCATGGCCACAGCAGTATCGTGAAAGAACCGCAGCATGTAGATCTTCCATACAAGTTCACAAGCATAAGCTTCATCGCTCACTCCTTGGGTGGATTGGTCCAAACTTATGCAGTGGCCTATATTCAAAAACATTCACCCGAGTTCTTCGACATCATCAAGCCTATCAACTTCATTGCTCTAGCTTCTCCTTTCTTGGGGCTCAGCAACGAGAACCCGTTGTATGTTAAATTTGCCCTGGACTTTGGACTTGTGGGACGTACGGGCCAAGATCTTGGACTTACCTGGCGAGCACCTACTATCGCAAGGAGTGGATGGGGTGCAATCGTTGGGAATATTGGGGAGAGTGCTCACAAAAAGGTAGATGGCGAGAGTGCCCCGGAAGCAAAGCCACTGCTACGCATTTTGCCTACTGGCCCTGCTCACACTGTATTGAAGAAATTTCGCAATCGGACGGTCTATTCAAACGTCGTCAATGATGGCATTGTTCCCCTCCGAACTAGTTGCTTATTGTTTCTAGACTGGCAGAGTTTGGGGCGTGTTGAAAAAGCGAGACGTGAAAACGGCCTTGTAGGTACAATGGCCGAGTGGGGTTGGTCTGAAATTACCGGTGCAAATTCGAGTTCGCCAGCGAAAAAGCAAGCTTCATGGTCTGACGCAGATGTGAGCGATGTCGATGATTTGGGAGGGGGAAACTCTCCTGCTACGTCTGGGCATGGGGCGGAGGTACCACAGCCGAATAATGAAGCTATAAATGACGACGACGGACGAAGAGTAAGAAGTCTGGAGGTACCTCATCAGCATTCTACCATCTCCTCGATAGAAGCAGGCAACAACAGTAACGTGGGAAGTCCCACCTCGCCTTATTTTGCGACTAGCAACAGTAATCCTCTTGCGACTCTGTTTGGCTTCTTTCGCTCGAGCTCTCCAAAATCACAACCACAGCAGCCGAAGCAGAATAAGATTTACAAGCGAAGCCAAACTATACAATTCGGCAGTGAAACTTCCACTCCTGCTTCAGCCTCTCCGTCCTCCGAAGGGCGAGCAAAGGCCTCAACAGGAGATACGGAACAGGAAGACCCTACTCATTTAGCAGCGCCACCCAAAACCACGTTCTTTGAATCTGCCGGCGACCTACTCAAACCACCTCTCCCGTCGGTAGAATTCCTCATAGATCCAACTTCTCGTCCTCGAACCATTTTCCACGATCGTGTTTATCACCCATCAGATATTCCTCCGCCACCGTTGAAAAGGCGTGGCACATTACTGCGAAAACGCGCCTCCGACAATATCCCTCCGCCAACTCCAGCTTCTCACACGGATAGCCAACTCTCCTCCCTCGATTACGACGATCCAAAGAACACCAACCCAGACCGACCACCCGATGCTATAGTTGATACTTCTGCTATGAAAGTCGAGGAAAAAATTGCACGCGCGTATCATAAAGACATAAGCTGGCGCAAAGTTCTAGTGCGATTGGAACCCGACGCGCATAATAATATGATTGTAAGAAGGATGTTCGCCAATGCCTACGGCTGGCCGGTCGTTAAACATCTATGCGATACCCATTTCAGCGACGATGCGATCGCCAGAAGGAGAGATGAAGATAGCAGCAATGCAGAGAGAGCAAAAGATACGAGAGAAGCGCCCGGTGCAGACGGTCAGGAAGTCAAGGGTGCGGAAGCGGACAAGAATGTGCATCGTGTGAACAAGCATGACAGGACAGACTCGGAGATCAGAGAAGCCCGCGATGAGGTCCCGGCGCTTGCGTACCCGACGATTTTGAGACCGCCGCCGTCTAGAAGAACGTCGTCGGATAAGGGGAAGAAACCGGCTGATGGGTATGAGAGTACGGGGTGGAGTGATAGGGATTGGATGGATAGTGCGGAGGATAGCGAGGACAATGACGAGGATGGGGAGGAGAAAAAGACGGGTGGGGGTGGTTGGAATTGGACGGAGAAGATTGTGGGGAAGAGTGGGGGGAATAGGAATAGTTATCCCGGTAAGGATGAATTGGAAAGTCCGAAGGGCACGGAGAAGAAAGAGATTCTGGAGTTTCTCGGCAAGAAGAGTCCGGATGCAGAGAGGAATGAAGAAGAATTGATTGGCGTGGCACCGGCGCAGAATACGGCGCTGCCGATTAGAGGGCTCGCTGGGACTGGGATTGGGCTAGATGGCGTGCCGGCTGTGGTTTCGGAGGAGGATGCTGCTGCGGCGCCGGCGAAGAAGGATTAGAATTGGGCGTTTTTAGAGTGGAAGGTTCGGGTACATGCATGCATGATTCCATGACGGCGTGCATAGCCGTGGCGTTGGTGGAGAGATTACTGTTACTCTTTCTACCGCAGTATATAGATAGCGTGTGGGTAAGGTGTCTAGCTGGATATTATAGATAGTTTCGTTAATATAAGGGAAGCAGACTCAGCGATATGACATGAAAGCGAGCGAGTTCTGTTTGGTGAGGTTCATGTGGTGGTGCGATCAGTCTGTTGCTGAGTAATAAAAGGGGAGGGGTTACGCGAGCCCGCTGATTCCTAGATGACCGAGATGTCGATTCTTGATACAGACGATGTGTACAAGGATAACAGAGAAGTTGCTATGGTCTCAGGTATGGTCCTTGGAAGATCGAGAGTTGGCGCCGTCACCTGAGGAAGTGAACAGAATGTTGGCAGCGAGTGGACGAATATGATCAGCGCTAGGGTATGCGACACGATGTCACGTCGCGGTAGACAGCTAATAGGAAGCGAAGCTTTCCTGGGTATGCACCGTAGTGCTGACGATGAGTATGACGTAGAATTCAATGCCAGGATGTAGATTTGTATCAAGGGCTTCAAAGTAGGGTATGATGCTAATTGCATTGCAATACTAACCATGTAATTGGATTATTACGACATTCTTGCTATATCCCTTGCTACATATATCTGCCCATAAAGATCTGTAACATTAAGGAAACCATCAACCACATTCTTCAATCTTTCATCTAATAAGACGCCGTGCTCAAACGAGCAATCTCGACAGCTTCGATGCCTCATCCAAGTACTGGGGCTCCGCATCGTCGGTGTCCCCGATCCATGAATCCAATGCTGCTTCAACGAAAGGACCAGAATAAGTCAGAGGGAGACTAATGTCGTCCAGGTTGTGTCCGTTTGTGCAAATTGTGCGAAGTTCAGCGAGCTTGACTTTGAGAGATTGCTGTTCAACGATAAACCCCGGGTCAATGAGCGGCGAAGCGATGTCATTGGGATTTGGCTGGTGACAAGAATATGGTTGACGAGCGGTGATCAGAGCTTTCCAACAAAGCCCGCCTACACGAGAAATGATTTTGTCAGTCCGTACCATCCGCCGGTTTTGTCTCTTTATGCGGTCGATATTTATGCTTGACGAATTTAGGTCCTGTCTGGAAACAAACTCTCGATCGGACGGATGTGTTTCTGGAGATACTACATGTCTGAGTGATGGAGCAGATGGTTGCGGCAGCAGGAAGCTGTTGTTCCAGGGAGTATTATCGTTTACAGGTTGTTGATCGGGGGTGCAAATTGATAACGAGGGAAGAAAAGAGCCGGGGTTCCACTGCTGCAAAATAGTGGTCAGATCAGGAGCTTCAGCCGCCAATGTTTGGCAGATGTTACCACTGTCGGCTTGGAGTAGACTATCGACGACAAACGAGGTACAATAATCGGTATTGAGAAATCCGGTATCGTCAACTGTCGGGATGAATTGGAATATCTCAGAAGCGCCCACCGCGGCTCTATCATGGGTTTCTATGAGATCATTCTTGGTGCGGCGGGGACCTTCCTGCCACCGTGCCGCGCAGACACCTTGGAATGCACGAGATTTCGGATCCGATGGAAGGTCGCATTTGCAAGTAGAAACTGGAGCTTCGGTGCGCGCGAAGGGTCGATCATTTCCCCCTTCCAATTCCTTATCGATACTGCTTCCCCACGAGAACGACCCTTCTTTTTCCCAGCGTGTGTGTGCAGTTATCATAATATGCTTCTCTGTGGCTTCTGCAATTGGAAGTCTCAACTTGGTTCCTAAAAAGACCATGTAATGAGCCAGTAGTTTGCATAGGTACTCTTGTGTTGTTGTAAAATACTGCTTTTCTAGTGGCCTCACGTCCTAAATCAACCATGTCAGCAATGTTGATCTATCGATATTTTAAATACGCAACATACATATTTCAAATTTTCAAACTGAAGGGGGCCCGTGTATCCAACAGCGAGGATAGTGCCAAAAACCAGCAGGAACAATAACTGAAGTTGGTCCTTCGTTCGGGAGGCTAGAATGTGAGGCTTCAACTGCTTTTCGAGTAGTTCGAGCCACTTCTGTCCATACAACGCTCCAATCATCTTCAGATCCTCGATCGTGAAGCTTGGTTGGTTCCATTCGTGACGGTTGGTATATATGAGCGTCTCTGTGTACATCACCTTTTGGAATACCGCTCCAAAGTCGGTGTCTCCAAACCCGCATGAGTTTACGATGTTGAGAAACTCGAGAGATGAGAGAATACCGACTTTACTTGTCTGGGATGCCGAAGGATCGTTAAGCCATTGCACCACATCATCCGTGAGTGAGTCCAAATTCCAGGTCACCACGGAGGCGAAGTCAAGCGCAATCATATCGAAAGCGACGTTCTTCTCCTTTGCGGATAAAACTTGGCGTATATCTACGCTTAAGTTACCTAGATCTATCAGCGATTGCTCCTGCGCACTTTCTGTGGACAAAGATCCTCAACTCACCCATATCAAAAATACTCGCATCCAGTAATCGTGCCCTGATGCAGCCCGAGAACCACAAGGCTTTCCTCTCCTGGTTGTGATTGGCTAGTGTCAATATTCGACATTTGGTGCAGCAATCATCCTGTGAGCACTGCGAAGACTTAAATTAATATTCACATCAATTGATCAAGAGTGCTCACCGGGATGCGCAACAGATGGCATCTGAGACAAGCGCCTCGAGTTCGCACTGCTTTCACTTCTTGACGCCTCATGGGGTTAAACTTGCTTCTTTTCGTAGGCTTTTTTGTTACCCGTGTAGCACGAAAGGTAGTAGTAAGGAAGAGTTCATTGTTGCTAGCAACGGCGGAGGTTTGGGAGTGGGAAGACATTCTTGGCACGAGGAGAACGAAGTACCCTTTCAATCATTATGGAGAACCTTCCGAGTCTTTAATAGACGGCATTAGGATCCAGTGTTCCAAGTTGAGTAACTTTCTCTTCACCGAGACGAGGGGTCTATGGCTCATCGAGGTAGAATTATCAACCAATAAAAAGGTTTTATGCACGACGGCCTGCGCAGCTCACCGAAGTGACCTAATTTGGGAAAGTGTCATATCACGATTGGTAAGGCGCATATGGTTGGCTGTCGCATTCCTGTGCTTTGGCTGTGTAACCTTGTATTGTACTACACCAGCTGGAAATAGGTCGTCGTGATATCCACGTGACCTTTCTGTAACTTTCGCAGATAGCAACGGATATAGCGGTGATTGTGTTGACTTGAACGGAGGAATTGTTAGAGCGACTAAGTCCCGGCCGGTTCCATTCCTTTCAGCTAGCGTATTTCGCGGTACATTCGACTCCCCTTTCTATATCCGACGTAGATCCGGTCTGTGAAATGCGGACGGATGATCAACGCAGTGCATTGTTTAGCGAGGGATGTAGGGACTGTATTGTATTCACGTCAATCTCCACTGAATTTTCCTATAAATGCGCTTGACTGCTCCCCAATGATCGAATATTGCCAAAGACCCAATTAACTCACTCGTCTTCTAACACATATTCATCAATCTCTTCAACACATCTCAAGACACAATCTCCACCCAAGACCACAATCGCAATCATGGCTCCAATCCAGTTCGGCGTTCTTATGGTCCCATACCAAACCATTGATGTTGCTATGCCTTTGGATGTGCTCTCAAGCTGTGTAAGTGTTAATATTTCAGCTTTCTCCTTTAATGGCAGTCCACCCCATCCCCAAAAGGACCAAAACTTCAAAAAAGTAGCAAGTTATTGAGCACTAACCTTTCTACTACAGTCAAAAACACTCATTCGTGGCATTGAGTCAGCCGGAACGCCAGGGGCAGCCGGCATGTCCGAGAAAGCCATCGACATCGAATTCCACCACATCAACGACACTATGGACCCCGTGGAGCTTACGGCAGGCTACAAGGTCCTTCCCTCAACCACCATTGAGAAGTGCCCACCACTTGATTTTCTTCTCATTGGTGGACCTGATGTCATTAATTATCATCTTCCCGAGACCTTCAAGCAATTCATCCACAACCATGTCAATGCCGGTAAAATCATATTCGCCACCTGCACCGGCGCCCTCGCAATGTCGGAGTCCGGTGTCCTTGATGGGAAGAATGCAACTGTAAATCATGTCTTGGTTGAAGCCGCCAAACAAATGAATCCGAAAGTGAAGTGGACGAAGGAAACTCAATGGGTTGTTGATGGGAATATCTGGACTGCGGGCGGAGCTTGCGCGGGTATGGATATGGTGGCTCATTGGGTCATGAAAAACTATCCCCCGGAGCTGGTCAAATTGGGATTTTCTCTGTTGGATTTCGAACCGAGAGATGTGAATGGGGATCGTGTGTTCCCGCAACAACATGGCGTGTCTGCTTAATCGATGTAGCTCTGTGTCAGGCTAACGTAACTTGGTTACGACAAGACGTGACACTGAAGGATGTCTGCAACGGGAGGGTTTGTTGGGGTCTGTCTCCGAAATTCTTAGTACGCATCGACTTTGCTATTTTCTGAAAGTTCTGCGGGCCACACCTTGGTAGATTGTAGGCACCACTATTTAAAATTCAATTTCGTGGCCATCGTATGATTTTTGGAAGATGCTCCCTTTCGAACCCAATAAGCTATGTTGTCTAAAGTGCCACTACTGAGTGTCGATGTTTGGAGGGGTTGAGAGCCTCATCTCAGGCTTCACCTGGCAGCGCCAATGTTACCGAGCCAAAGTTAATTTCTGTAGACTTAAGACATAGTTCGTCAAATTAAGTCTCAAGATGTGAAAAACAAGAGGATTAGAGTTGAAACTCATAGCATGCCCTCCCTAGAACACTGATCATTCCGACTGGCTGTTCAATGGTGTTCGACTTCGAAACTTCGATGCTGGGGTTTTGGTAGGGGTTGTCGAAATACATTGAAATGGAATTGTGAATTTTGGGTGCTCGTAGGCATCAGTTTTCTTTCTGTGCATTCAGGGCCTCGCCCCATTTCTATGGGTTTGAAATAATGCTTCTACCTGCAGCAAAAGGTCTTGTGGCCTAAGCCTGCTCTCAATCTCTAGGCATCACTTAATATCCAGAAAATTTTACAGCCAACACGTAACATAACTAAAGCCTAGGCGAAGACATCATGTATATATTACTCTCTACATCCAGAAAACAAAATGTATTCATCTCATATATTACCTCTCAGGCCTCAGAAAGCAAAAAAGATTACAGTAAATCGAAGTCAACCTCGAAACCGACCCAAAAGCATTCCAAAAACTTAGTACGAAACTCAATACTCTTACTTCAGTCACCAGTCGAAATGTCGTCCCGCGATCAGAAACCCTCAGGTAACAAGGGAAAACGCCCAAGTGAAGGCGAACCTAGTGATAAGACGTCAAAGGCAATCCGCAAGGAACCCAAGTTCCCCGAAGAGATAAACAACCTAATAATAAAATTCACTACATGGGAGACTAAGCATGGCAAACGCATACGAACAACGGACTGGGATGCAGTGGACACAAATTCCCAAATGGGATTGAAAGGCTACACACCAAAAGACCTGTACAACCAAGCAACAAAACTGATGAAGGAAAAGGAAAAGGCGGATTCGGGTGCCAAATCCGATGGAAAGAGGTTCTACTGGCACAAAGTGCCAGAATTGGATGGGGCAGTAATGGCTGCGGGGAGAGCGCGAGATCAGCGCAAGGGTACCAATGGCCCAACATGGGAAAATATTATCAAAGAGTTCCCTGTGTTGAATCAGGCCGTGAAAGACAAGGTAGTAGATATGGACCAGATCAGGGACAGGTACAATCATCATGGGCGAGCTCAAAAAAAGTAGAACGAATTTTCTATGAAGAATGATTAGTTATCAGGAGAAATTGTAAGGCTAAACAAACATGGAGGAACCGTTCTCAAGCGTTGCAAGAGAAGCAAATCACAAAAAAATGGTTCCGGATGTATGATATAGATCGATCTTAGATTTGGTAGCCGTTCCTTGGGCTGATGTTCTGGCGTTTTGATTTTTCGGTGGCTTTAAATGAAAACGAAAGGTTCATCCAGGTTCCATGACCACTCAAGAAGACTACCTCAAAAGATACGTGAAACAGTTGATGTCTGTAAACAATCACCGTGCCACTGGGTGAGAACACTAGTTATCTAGGACGCTGGAATATTCAGCAAGGTCTCAGTCCATATTTTCAGAGAACTTTTATTTGGATCCAGACCGTACTTCCGTGTTCTCCTGCGCCCAGTAATGTAGTGGTGCCATCCGCAGGATAAGCAAACATCCTCACTTACTTCAACTAGAAGTAGTATCCTCAAAGCCATCATTGATCGTACATTTCTATCTCCTATGAGACTGCTCGGCCCATTATAATACACCCTTATCTCCTATGTCATGCTCTCATTCATTAAGGCCCTTTTCATAACCGTAGTCATCATAAAAGTCCCCCAAAATCCTGTGTTGTCTTTTTCCCACCTCTTAAGGAATACAAAACTCAATCCAGCTTCCCAAATAATCCATAGCATTGCTTTTACCACTCCCAGCCTGCTTCTTGACTGCCCTCTCGAATTCTTTAAAATTCAGCCTCCCCAATCCACCACGCTCCTTGCCTTCTCGCATTATCTTTTCTAACTTCCACAACTTGTATAATTTTTCTCTGCTAGGTACTTTCTGTTTCTTTTCTTTCTTGTTGGAGATAAACGAGGTATCGGGGTTACTAGAGGTAGCCAAAGGCTCAGCTTCCAAGCGCGGTGGTTCAGGAGGTGGGATATTGGCATCGGTATTAGGTCGGAACTGAGGAAGAGTAGGATCTCTGTAAGGTGATAAAGTGGGGCTAAATGGCGAAGGTGTTCGTTGTGGTGTTGATTGAGATGATAGTAAAGTGTCTGTTTGCTGGGGCTGGAATATGGTTGCATCTTGGGAGTCCTCATTGTTTATTGCGTCTTGCGCATTGGTGGGCGACTGCGTCCCAGGAGAATTACCAGCATAATATTCAGCTCGTTGCTCCGGGGTAAGATATGTGTTGATGGCAAACTCATGGTAGTCTACAACGACAGCATTCGTGTCAGGTACAGTGGCGCGAGGAACAAGACTAGGAGGAGATGGTGCCGAATCGGGAACAGGTGCTGCTTCCGCTGATTCACTTTCATCGGGCTCTTCAACCGTGTACCCCGTGGCATTGAGAAGTGTCTCCAGCGGTCGCTCTCTAATCTCATCTACCTCAACCTCGGGTATGTTAGGCCATACGCCTTGGGCATTGGAAGACCGCTCAGTAGTCGATATGCGAACCTTCATATGGTTAGGATTCTCTCTCTTTTCTTCCTCGGCTGCCCTAGCAGTGGCCCATCTCGTGAATTTTTCACTGGTAAACAAATGTCTGTACTTGTCCCGGTCCTCTTTAGTCGCAGCGGCTTTGAGAGCCAAATCTTCTTTCTCCTTGAACAATGGATCGAGAAGCTCATTGAAGGCTTGTTGAGTAACCTGATACAAGATCTCCTTGCCCGCATCTCGTTCGGCATCAGGTAACTCCATACCACCCCAACGCTCGGGTACACTTCGTGAAGATGTAGAAGGATTTGAGCGAGTATCAAAGTCATCCATAGCTTCTGCAAACCGTACTTTTGAGGATGATCGAGAGTGGATGCTTGGTCGATGCTGAGATTGATATTTGGAGCTGTCTCCCGAAAGACCGTTCTGAGTTAATATATCTTCCGCTTCATCCCAATCCTCTGGTGCTGTTGCTCCTTCTTCTTCGTCGGTATAGAATTGACGTCGCTTCCAACGGTCATGTACCGCATTTTGAGCTTCAAGTTTCTGCTGGACATGTGTAATCACAAAAGGGCGCAAATTCCGAGGGAGATTATCTAAGCGGAACCCTGGGCCACACATCATTGCTACATCGGCGTCAGTAATGTCGAGCTCGCGCTGGACTGCTACCCAGGACTCATCGGTACCCGCACGATCAGCTGTTTCATCGTCTTGGTCATCGTCCGAATGCCCTTCCGGCTGTCCATCCGAAGAGGAAATATTGACCCTCTCATTAGTAATTCGTTCAATAAGATCAGACAAGGCACCGAGGGAGACTGGAGGACTGATTTGTGTTTGCCAGTATCCACGCGAATTTCTTGTGAAGCCAAAGATGTTTGGAAGTCCTGAAGATCTATGACCCAGGCCATGTCGAAGAACATCTTCTCTATTCCCTGTATCGTTACTGCTTTCTCGCAGGACACCTCTTCCGTCTTTGATTTCTAATTCTCCATTACGAAGACCTTTGCCTTCACCGGAGCGCGGATCAGGAGCCGAAGGATATCTGCCACCTTCTTGACCAAAAGCGCCACTCAAAGGTTGTCGACTGTTGACAAGTACGTGTGCGTCTGTACTCATCATTTGTTGATCATCTAGACCTTCAAGCATATCCTTATGCATCTGGCGATACAGAACGTAATACGATCGAAACATACGCAAAAAGTCTTTCCTGTCCACGTAGCCATCCTCATCAATATCATAGCCTTCGAAGATCTTCGTCCATTTATCTTTCTTTTTGCGATATGCAAGACCGTGTAGAAACTCTGAAAACCCAATGAGATCATCCTTATTTGTGTCATAAAAGGCAAACATCCTGTCGAAGATGAGACTTGGGGTTGTATTTCGATATCCACCAGAAGGTACAAGGCATCGCTCAAATGTCCTCCTGTCCATAGCCAATCTGATGTCATCAGGGTCATCGCGCCAATCTGTATTTGCCATAAAAGTCCATTGTTCCCAGTATGCTTCCAGTTCAGGTCGTTCGAATCCCGTTTCGCGTGAGAATTTGGCGATCATATCTTTCGACAAAACCCTTGCATTGCGATCTGGATCGCCAGAATACCACACGGGTTGAATCTGCCTTGGACCGAAAGATGGAGCTGGTATTCTGACTTTGTAGAAGATATGCGTCTTTGTATGCAGCCCTTGTGCCTCACATCCTTCGCAGAGGTCAAAATCTGCACAATTCGCGCATCTGTATCTGATTCCGCGAATTGGCACAACCCCGCAAGAGTTGCAGCCGCAGCCTCGATGAACATATGCGTTTCTTCTTGTCGCATCCTCAGAGACCCGAAAAAGAAGTTGAACCACATTCTGACCATTACGATGAACATCTCCTGTGGGCGCTCTTCCTGGATAGAGAAATTCATCTTGATCAACCACAGTTTCTCCATCAGTCAGAGGCCTAGCCACTATGTTTGCATCTTCATCGACAGGTAAAGGATTTGAGGACGCAGAGGACTCTTCCGACGCTTGAACTGTTGACGATCGTCGGTGTCGTCGATGGACCGCATTGCTTCGGTGAAGCCCACCACTAGAGGTTCGACTCGATGGACTGGCAGCATCTATATCATTGAGATAGTAAATTCCATACGCAGCAACGCATGTTGTAAGCAGGAGGATAGCTCCTCGAGTCCTCGTCAGAGTACTCGAGGCTGCGGAGAATGAAGCTGACATTGATAGTTGTAGTAAGTCGAAAGTCGACTTCAAGTTATTGTCGCATTCCTAAAGGCACAGCAATCATGCTTGCTGGTCGACATAGCGATCCAGCTCCTTCCTGTTTGGTTGGCTTTTCTTATGCTGCCTTGGGTTGTTTTAGAGTAGAAGTTGCAGTCGCGTAGTTTTCGATGTTCCGCCAAAATCGACCTGTCTTTGTCAGATTATTTACATCGTCAGCCTTATCTTATCTCCGATCTAGTAATTCCTATGGCGCGATTTTGTTGACTTATTTTAACATGAAGTTCCAGCTACAAGACTTATGTTTCGAATCACATATCAGGGAGAAATGCGCAGTATTCAACTTTTGTTCCATTTATGGGGGCAGTCTTTGTAGCCAGGGGAATCTAAATAAAATACCAAGCACCAATGCTACCCACCAAAGCGCCGGATAACCACGACACCCGTTAACTCCTCAAAGTCCATCATACAAACACAATCCAAAGCAAATCCTCTCGTAGTCCACTCCCTAAGCACCACCTATCGATCCTGCTGTTCTCGGACTCCTTCGTCTACCTGTACTTTGGGAAAATGTTCCCGGTGAAGGTAGCGTATTCTCTCTACCTTCCAGCGCGAGAACGTTAGACTTCTTTGTCCTCGGCATTGGTAACCTGCCAGTTGCTTGTTTCTTGAAAGGAGGAGGCATATCATCAAGATCAACGGATCTCACTGAGCCGTTTGAGACTTGGCTTTGGCTGAAGTTTTGGGTGTCTGAGCCCAGTATGCCGGCGCTTATATTCACATCGATCTCCCTAAGTCCTGTTGGCTTACTACTATCTGTAGCTGAAGATGGGATATAAGCTACCTCGTCGTTTCCAGATCCAGATGGTATGGAGTCATTGTAAACACCAGGGGCAACAACTTTACTCGGTGATTCCATCGCTTGAGGCCGACGAAGAGCCGCCAGAAGTGTTTCATGAGCTTCAGTCCGAGGCAAGTATATGGGATATTGATACTGAACCTTCTGGGGAGTCTCCCCTGTTGGCTGATACTCCTTCAAAATTGTTTTGGTGATATTCGTACGAAGATCGGCCAAGGGTTGACGCAGATGATCATCCAGAGGTGCCAGGTTCTGGGCTAAGGACGCTGTTTTCGTGGACATCTCTTCACCAAGATCCTTTACACGCTCGTAGGTCGAAGTGAAGTGCGAGCCAACGTTATTATAAGAAGACTTGACGGTGTCTGATAAGGACTGTAGCGACTTCGCGTGGAGATCGTGATGCTGTGCGTTTTGTGATCTTGCCCGAGTGACGAAGTCGTCCAGTGCTTGCATTTGAGTACTAATATCCTTCATTTGCTCATCAACGATGCGTACTGTCTCATCGTGTACAGAGCGGGTGGTAACTTGGAGTGTAGAGTTGTGCTTGTTGGCGGCCTATATTGCATTGTATTAGTGAAAGCACGGCAAAGAGCATTAAAGCAGAACTTACCATCCAGTCATCCTTTAGTTTAGTCTTCAAGGTCTCTCTGGACCTCAACACTTCTTCTACAAGCTTCTCCTCATTTTGATTCCATGTATCCATACCCTGGCTGTATTGCATCCGAGATGTTTCGAAAGACTCTTTTGAAGACACTATTTCTTTTCTGACAGTGCCGATCTTTTCTTGTAGTCGTTGATCTTGTTGCTCACCCTGGGTGGTAATCAATGAAGTTATCTGGGCCAACAGATTTTGGCGATCTTCGGCAGCTTGCTGCTTCTCCGCTTGGACGATTGCGTCAAGTTGCAGGTCCATCGCAGCATTCGACTGCATTGCAACTTCGGTGGCGGCATGCAGTTGCTGCCTAAGCTCATTCGCTTCAGCTTTCTGTGTATGGACGTGTTTTAGAAGCTCTTCGAACAAAGACTTAAAATCCTTGCCAAGTGAGCTATAAGAGCCATGTAGCTGCAGTAAGGTTAGCAAATTTTGGCGTGGAATAGAATGACAGTAACACTAAACTGACCTGAGTATGGAACTCGCCGAGTTCTTTGATAACTTCCTCGGATATCCTTTCTGCTGCAACGGCTAATCCTTGTAGGCCTTCGCCCACCCGAGTTTTGACATCTTCCCGGAGAGTTTTAATCTCTTCCAACACCAAATCCATCTCTTCCTTGGCAGACTTTGTCTGTTCCGAGACCTCGTTCCCAGAGGTCTCAAATGCAGCAACATTGGCTTCAAGGAAAACTTGCGTAGACGACAATTTCTCCAGCTCCTCATTTACAAATCCTTGCATCCTAGAAGATACTGCTGCCATAAGCTCCTGCTGTTGTACACGAAATTCCTCGACACGGGATTCCACGAGACTAGTTACTTCGGTGACTTGAGCTTGGGAAAGCCCCCACGTGTCTCGGTTCAACGATTGGAGTGCCGACTTTCGTCTGTTTTTGTCGTGGAGACCGCCGACATCCTGTACAGTGCGCCCCAAGGTGGATAACAACTCTGTGCCGACAGCACTGAGCTGTTCTTCGGTCTGTTGATGCGCTTTTCGTAGTACAGCCTCCTCGTCCAAACTCCTCCTAGTATCGTCGAGAACCAGCTCTGTCTGCTCCAGCACACCTTTCGTCTCATCCAAGGTCAACTTCGTGCTCTCGTTCTCCTTCTTTAAGGTCATGAAATTCGAAGTCAAGGAATACAGTTCTTGGACCTTGTTGCGAAGATTTGTCTCCATAGTTTCGATCTTGGCCGCTTGTTCTTCGCTCAAAATCCTTCTCGATTCGCTTTGGACGGTAATCTCTTCGTAGTTTTCGTTCGTGAGATATATGCCATTTCGTTGTCTGGTCGCAATAAGTTCGCTCTTTAACTTCTCAATCTCGAAAGTGAATTCTTTGAGCAATGTCTTCTTGTTGACAGTCTGGTTGATTTGAGGTTTGTTGCGAATGTTCTTTGCACGGAAAGCATAATCAAGAGTTGAGATTGTCTCCTCCAGGTTACTCTTCGCTGGGGAAACCGTCGCAATAATACATGTTTTGGTGCGACCACCCAGCGAATCTTGCAAGAGACGTGTAAGCTTCGACTCTCTGTATGGGATGTGAACATCCCGAGAACTACGATCAACAAGAGCGTTAATGACACGACCCAAAGTTAACAAACTCTTGTTGATCAGACCAGCCTCGGCAGCCCTCTTGTTTTCCGCACCACTGCGCTGAATATTCTCACTTCCTGCTAAATCAACAAGATTGAGCTTGCCAGCGCTGACGTAGTCTTCCCCATTCTCCCCAGTCCTTTTGATGTATGCCGTAATTGTAAAAACCGTGTGACTTCTACTACTGAGGTCATTGCACTTGGTCGCTGCCACCTGCCGCTTGAAACTTCCATCCTGTAGAATCTTAACACCGTCTCTGGCACTTTTGATGAAAGTCTCCTCCATTCCCTGGACTATCGTACTGGAATTTCCTCTCTTAGTGTTATCATCATATATCTTCAACTTGGTGTTGTCGTCGGGGGAGATCAGGTCGCGAAGCTCCTCGTTATAAAGTTCGATGAATGAGCATTTCACCGAGGATTCGGAACCGTCTATTTCGAGCTTGTTGAACAAAGCATGCAAAGTTCGAGGGATGATACCAGCATTGTCTGAGAGCATGCCGAAATGATCGCTCATATCTCCTGACATGGTATAGGTCTTTCCGGTGCCAGTTTGGCCGTATGCGAAAATTGTACAATTGTAACCCGCAAGCATCTACCAAAATCAGCGAGGCCACTATGAAGATAAAACGCATACATACCTCATCGAGAATCGGAGTCACAACATCGTCATATATCATTGCTTGATCAGCGGCTGATGAGAAGACCTTGTCGAAATAGTAACTCTTGTTGTTCAACGCGTTAGGACCCATAGAAAGATCAAGAGTTTTCCCCTTGACACCATCGGTCGATAACACAACACCACTGTTCTCTCTGACTTCGCGCTCATTCCGGCCCCTACATCGTACCACCACGTTGATATTTGTCTCCCCGCCTCCATCATGATCGAATTCTCGTTCCTTTCGTTTTATTCCACTAGCATTGGTCGCAACAGATGCGACTGATCCCGTTGGCGACACTGCGCCAGATCTCGACGGCGGCATTACTGAACCCGCTCTAGAAGTCGAAGGTCGTGGTGGGGGTCGCATACTGTTGACTCTTTTATTTGCAGCAGCTGCTGCCCGAGGTATTCCTGCCATTTGGACGTGCCTGCCCGAGAGCAACACTGTGGGAAGGTGCGAGCTGGGAGTGAAACTGTTTTTTTAGGGTTTCCGTCTCGTTTGTTGATTTTGGTTTGTTTGAATGACAAATTCACCACATTTGAATAGTGAGTGGGTATGCGACGCGACAATGAATCAAGATGTGAGTATTAAGTGAGAGATAGTATTGTAATACCCGATAATTGCTAGAGTTTTGTATGTGGTGGCATAAATGGCGAATTGAATGTTGTTGTTGTCGTCGCTGCTATTTATTGATCTTCTTCCCTCCCTCATTTCTTTAATTCCTTTGAAGCTATCCCACTAGTGGTTGACCCGGCAACGCTGTATCACGAGCTATCTGCCCCACTGACCATTCCGACACCGATATGCCATCATTCTGGGGTCGTTTCAGTCAAAGACTAGAAACTGTGAACGAAGTGTATGTTCCTCCTTCTTCCTCCTCAACTCTTCTCAAGATACAAGCAGATGTAGCAAATATGTCGGTATTCAGTGCGCAGGTCCACCCAGGGCGAGCTTTAGGATTTCTAGGTAAATATATGCGACATGTACGACTTTACACAGAGTGGCAGCTGATTACTATCTTATCGCAGTCCTAGGAGCTTCACTTCACGAAATCATCACACGAATAAAGGCAGAACCACAACGTTTTCCCAAACTCGACTTAATATACGAACCTGCAGCCCCCGTCGACGAACCTGTTATTCTCAACCTACCTTCAAACGGCGTTCGGTTGCGCTTCGACGGCCCTCAGCAGCGGTTGCGCCTCATCGAAGTAATAGACTTCACCAAGAACAAACTCACCTACAATGACCGGGAAGTGCTGCGATCCGGCGGAACAACCTCACCTGGGCATGCGAGCACGGGAAACTTATCTGGCCCGGCGTTTCGACATATTTACAAAAGCTTAGTCGGACCAACCTTTCCAGGGGAGTACATCGAGCCTGAGCCTGGAGATGAGACGGGCATGGGTATCTATGTGCTATCGTATCCTGGCATCGCATTTTCATTTCCGATACATAGTTCGTCTTGGTCCCCGGGAAAGGATGTTGTGTCGTTGCTATCATCATCTGCTAGTCAGCCCGCTTCGTCTATGGCCATATTCTCAGGGGAGTCATGGCCCGAAGCGCGGGATCACATTTACACCCAAGCGTTGCAGCCTTTGAAGACGTTTGCTCCTTTGACAAAGAGTCGAGAACCAGTGGCAGATGAAGTAAGCCTCATTCGTCTTTACGGTGGTGGTCGGCTTGAGCTTGTCCGTCCAAGTACCACACCCTTCTGGATATTACTCGGTGAGACAACTCCGCAAGAGCTTGTCGCAGAACTCGGACCGCCCGACGCGATATATAGGAAGAACGATCAAAAGATGTCTATTCACAAAGCTCGAACGGCTAGTGGCACCGGTCGCAGACCTGCCTCGACGGATTTACGAGACGACTCTACCGATACCGATCAATCGTCAGCGCATACTGCTACCGATGACTCAGAAGATGACAGTGGAGATGGAGAGGTCGTAGGGAATGTTGCGGGAGAGTGTTTCTACAACTACTTCTATCATGGATTCGACGTTTTGGTCTCCACGCCCACGTTACCCTCGCAACTACCTCCCTCCAAAGCGGACTTTCACAACCCGACCAACAGAATAATACCCACAGACGCGACACCCAGATTAGTTGCTACCAAAGTAATCATGCACGGCAACGTACCCGGTTCATATCCCTTCAACCGCCACCGTCGCTGCCGCTGGGAAATCGAATACCTTTCCAACAAACCCAAATCCCAAATCATCAACTCCGAGACCGCCTTCCCAGTCATCGAAAGCAGCCTCTACAACGAGTGGAAAAGCATATACACCAATGTCGAAGAAGCCAAGCAGCGCCAGAGGGGCATGGTGCTTAATCGGGATTGGGGCGATAGTCCAGGCAGTAGCTGCGAGCTGCTCGGGGGGTGGGAAGACAGTGTGGGCGGGAAGCGAAGTGC